>JAHWFO010022369.1:925509-1064057 GCA_023313115.1 Rhysida immarginata
ATGCATTATATGGAAAATCAGAAATACATAAAATGATCTTTAAAAATAGTATTTACTGGAAATTTTCATAAATTTATTTTTGTGTTTCATTACAATTGGTTGAATATATAGTTATTTTTTAAACAAGGTATTGTAGTATGCAGCGCTCATCATCGGTGCCAGTAGCTCTGCCACTGTCAGATTCTCCTAGAAGCACTCGCTCGGCACCATGGGGCAATAATAAACAAAGGTTTGTTTTTGTTTTGTTTTTTTTGTTTTTTTTTGCCTTATTTCTCTGTTGGAAAAATGATTATAAATGTTTGCATTATTCTAAAATTATGTAAATTGCTTTTTCTAGGGGATTATATTCATCTTCAACCAACCCTTCTCCTCATTCCCTAAGGAGTAATTTAAAATATTCTCTTCGTTCACGCAATGCTCGACAATCTTCATCTGTCGATAGTGAAAGCAGTTGTGATGGCCGATCACATAAGTAAAATAAAAAATTTAAGACCACAAAAATAACTTGAGCACTTTATCAAGAGCACATGATAAAGAGATATGAAGAAGTTTCTATGCTATGCTTGTGATGATTGGCATGATGTTATACAATTTAAGTAAAATTATTCAAAGTTCATGTAATTTTTCTGTGTAGATCTCCCAAGTTTTCACTTTTGAATGTTGGCAGCTATGTTTCAGTGTGATCAATGTGTTTCTTATGTACATGAAAAAGAAGTCCATCCATCCATTTTCAAACCCGCTTATCCGTTAGGGTCGCGGGGGCAGCAGCCCTATGGAGGATTTCCAACGATCGCGATCTTCCGCCATCAGGTGCATGTCCTCCCTGGTAATACCCAAGCGACTCGAACCCAGATTCTCCATATAGTCTAGCCACCTGGTTCTAGGCCGACTAGTTCTTGGTCTCTTACCTACCGGCTTGGAAAATAACAACTGCCTAGGAAGACCAGCTTGCGGCATCCGTATCACGTGGCCATACCAGCGCAACTGAGATCTCTCAATGCAGAGAAGTAGCGGCTCAACACCTAAAGACTCCCTTATTGTGCTGCTGTGCACTCTATCTAGTAGGGTAACACCTGCCACACCTCTCAGAAATCTCATTTCGGCCGCTTGTACCCGCGATCGCACTCTTTCGGTCATTACCCAAGCCTCATGACCATAGGTGAGAATGGGGACAAAGATAGATTTGAAGACGGAGAGCTTGGCTTTGTTACCCAGCTCGCGTTTCGTTCCCACAGATCGCCACAGTTCGCGTCTGACACAGCTTGCTGCACCGATCCGAGCATCCAATTCTTTCTCCTGCCGTCCATCACTCGTGAATGCAATCCCGAGATACTTGAATCTCTCCACCTGTCTCAATGAGGCTCCCCAAACATGGAGAGCGCACTGAGCAGGCTGTTTTGAAAGGACCAGAACCTCAGTTTTAGCCACACTGATCTTCATCCCAGCTTCTTCACATTTGGCTGCAAACCGGTCTAGTGCATGCTGAAGGTTCGTGCGAGAAGACCCAAGGAGGAAAAGGTCGTCAGCAAAGAGCAACCTCTCCACCAGGCAGTCACCTACACAAACACGCTCATCGCCTCGGCTGCCCCTGTCTATCCAGTCCATAAAGATAATGAACAAGAGGGGCGACAGTACACACCCTTGGCAGCGTCCAACACCCACGGTGAACGGTCTTGACTTAATGACATTTATCCGGACACACATCTCAGAGCTTTCGTACAGAGACATGATAGCAACCAGTAATTGCCCATCCACTCCATACTCTTGCATCACTTGCCAGAGCTTCTCCCGAGGAACTCTGTCATATGCTTTTTCGAGGTCTACAAAGCAAGCGTAGACCTCTTTTGCATACTCCCAGGATTCCTTAAAGTTTTGCCTTAGAGCAAAGATGTGATCCGTCGTGCTTCGGCCAGGTCGGAAACCACACTGCTCCCCCGACAGTTTGGAATCTACTATTTCCCGACTATTCTTCTCCGGACACTTAGCGTACACTTTCCCAGGAATGCTGAGCAAAGAGATTTAAAAGAAGTAAAAATTATAAATTCTTCAACTAAATTTTACTGAAAGAATTTGTAATTCGGAAAATAAATGTGAAAGAATAAGGAATAAAAAATTAAAATCTGGTTTAAATATGTAACATTGAAAAAGCTGCCATTATTTAAAAATTACATTTTGGCATGGACATTTCTCCTTCTTGTCATTCACTCTTGATTATTTAGTTAGAAGAAGAAAAAAAAAATTTAAAGCAATTTTTAATTCTAGGCATCACCACCACCACCACCATCACCACCATAATTATCATCATCGGTACTATCAACAGGATTCCGAAGGAGAAGGAGAATTTATAAAATCATGCAGAAGCAGTAATTCAAAATCAAGGCCCAGGAAGAATCGGTAAAGAATTTAAATTAAAAAGGAACTTGAAATAAAATAACAAAAGCATTGTTCTAAAGCAAAAATATAACTCATTAATAAGAACATCAATAAGTTAATTTTTCTCCTTCGTTATATCAGGTCAAATTCTAGAAGCCGTGACAGCGGTAGTGAAAGTGAATCTTACCATAAGCGGCAGCGGAATTACAAAATGCAAAACTTGTAAGTTTTTATAAAATGTGAAGTTTAGTTTAAGTGACTTATTTTATTTTAACGATTTATTTTTTAAATACAAAGATCAAATAGTAATCATGAGTTAATTGTAACAAACTCCCAATGGAATAATGGACAACAACAGACCAAGCAGGCACAAAATGCTGTCATTAAAGATCTGAATACTCGTCACAGTGGGTAAGTTTAATATAAAAGAAATTTTTATAAAAAAAAAATGCCCACAAGAAAAACAGTACAGTAATACCCGAAAGTTATGCAGTAGGTGGAACTAACAATAAACCCTTACAATAATGGAATGGACAGTACACAGGTGTGAGGACAGTGACATTTTATTTTGTTTTATATCTTGTTAGACTTTAGTGTGCTGAAATTACTTCAGCCACCCTTCGGGGCATATTTTCATGTGATCCATAAATGTGCATGCAGTTCCTTCCCAAAAGTGTTGTAACGCCTGTAGTCAGGTGTGTTTGTGATGATTTTCCCAGAATTTCACAAACAGACATGTCTGCAATGTGGCACCCAGTTATTACTCCTCTCTCAAAGTCACTAAGTTCCCTTCGTTTAGCCATTCTCAACTTACAAATTAACTCATGTAACACGACACAAATCACTAGACCAACACTTAAAAAATCACATCAGCTGTTGATATGCGAAAATGGGTTCCAGTGCACAATTCAGATTTCTTGTAAATTAAGAGATGTCTATTCCATTATTGTAAGGTAGTATTAGTCGAATTCATATAAGTCACTGTAATTGGGACCATCTGTCATTTACGTCATTAAAAATGTAATTAAAATTGTAGTTATTCTTACATAATTTATCAGAACATAAAGAAAGTTATTTTGATGTCGATGGCTTCTTAAAACTAACAGACTCTTCTGAAGCTGCAATGCCCGTTTCTTTTCATGCAGAATTGCTTCAAGCGAGCTAATGCTTTTTTTTATTACTTGCCTTGCAGCTGCTATCCAGACCTCATTAGTATTGGTTTTCCAAAACCTCTGATGCTGTTTCAATCCAGCTGAAACCTTCTGTTAAGTTTACAGTTGTCACGTGCTTTTCTGTAGAAACTGAGTCTACAGTGTCAGTGTCTCCAGCAGCACTTACAAGGGGATTACACGAAGATGTACCTCACAGATTCCCACCAAATTGAAATATGTTACTCATCTGAAGCTACTATTGATGCTTGCAAAATAAGAAAATGCAAAATTTTGCTTCTTTCAAAATAAACCTGAAAACGAAAAAATTTGAGCACACACAGCCATACAAAGACTCCATTCTGAAAGTGGCGTATGTGTATTAATGCGCTTGACAGAACTTTTTTCTTCCACTAATCAGCAATAATTACGAATCCACTTCACATGAAAGCAATGGAAGTAGCAGCAGACGACAACTGAATGGTTTCTCAAGTTTCTGAACAAACTTAGTTTTTAAAAATTAGCTAATTGCCTGCCAGTAAAAAAAATGTGTATAGTAATTAATAACCATTTCCTTAATTTGTTATTTCATTTTATTAATTAATTCAGTAATCTTCGTAAATTTTCCGTCATGTGAAACGTCGAGTGATAATTTGTGTTGGTGAGGGTTGATGTATGGCGGTGCTTTATAATTGTAAATAACATAGTATTTATGGATGCTTACCACATCTTATCACATTTCGAGACTAATAATTGTACAGCAAAATTAAGGTTTTGTGCTTAATAACAGTGCTCTAACTGCAGTTCTTTGGCGATCGCCCCTCTTTCTGCCATGTTTTTTGAACTTTTCATTTCCGGAGCATTACCACCACCGCACAATGTCATCATCCTGCCAAGGTATGCTTGCGCGCAAAGAAAAACTGCATCGAACAACTTCGTGTATTTCCCTTGTTAGTTTACACATTGTAGAACAATAAGGCTTACTTTGTTTGTACAACATAATTATTTTTTTAAATGATACAATTTTTAATATGTATGCACCTAAAAGAAAACAATCTTGAGTTACATAGATCATAATAGCCATTATTTTTTGCATGATGTATCCAAATATGATTTTAGTTTTTCTTTAGATTTTCAATTTTATTATTTTTAAGGAAATAAGTTAATATTAACACATGTTAGGCAAAAATTCTTACTCTTATGGAATACTCACAACCCAGAAGAGAAGCTCTTCCTGTCGTATTTAATTATTTTTTTCTTCCACACTTTGTAGGTATACAAATTCTGGTATGGAGAGTGAATCAGAATTGAACTATCAGCATAGGAAGAAATACCGTAGGTAAGTTAATTAAGAGCATTGCAGGGTCTCGTATTGATAGAAGGAATAAATGATGAACAAGGGTCCAATAGTAAAGCAATACAAAATTTTTTAATAAAATGGCTGACGCGTTTCGAAGTATGAATTAGCAGGCACACTGTATATACACAACACATATTGAACCATCCAATCAGTCTTGGCCGTTCACAGTAAAGGTAACAGAATAAAAATAAGAAAATTCCACGCAAATGACAACAGAACAAAAGAATCCACGCAACGACAACAAGAACGACAGCAGAAAACATAAATTTGCCACATTTACATATTTTGGACCAGAAATCAACAGGATCTCCAATGTATTCGAGAAGAAGACTCAACACAGTATACCATACAAACAGTGATGTGTAAACGGATGCTCAACCCCATGAAGAAAAAATGCGCCAACATCTTTGAAAATAGCTGTGTGTATAAACTTACCTGTGGATCATGACACTCAGAAAATTTCAGAAAGATTTAAGGAATGCAAACACTCAATCACCAACGATGACGGTAATGCTTAACATCTAATCAAAGATAGATCTGACCCATCAATAAGTCGAGAATAAAATTTAAGGTGCTATTAAATTGAATCTGACGTTTCATGATTTTACTTAGGCCCAGCTCTTTTTTTGACTTGGTATCCACAGTCAAAATTATTATTAATTTAATACCAAACGGATGCTACTACCACCACCTTGTGGTAGATTAGACCAAAAACTCTCCCTGTGGAAGAGGCCTATGTCCTGCAGTGACAGAGACAGGCTGAATATTTATCCTTTTAATACCAAACAAAGAAGTTTATATACATACATGAAATCAGGATATGGAACATTTTTGCAAATTATCGGGTAATATAAGAAAATCTCTTTAATTTACTGTAAAACGTGCAAAAGAGGTACCCCAATTTTTGTAATTCTGATAACAATTAAAATCCCAGTCCAGCTGATACAAAATGGTTAAAACAACAAAGGCCAAAGTACTTCGATTGGACAAGAATTTTAATTGCAAAAATCATAAATTGTAAATATTCAACAACTTTAACGTATAGGGTGTTTCAAAATGAATATCGGGGTTTTGAGGCTTCGTAGTATTTATTACATTTAACTTACAGTTATAAATAATACATCAAATGAAAGAGCAACTCAAACATTTTTCCTACAAGTGTTCAATGTGAATACTGTTCGTCATATGGTACATCGAGTTGAAAGGCAAATTCTTCCCAAACCTTGATCAATATGTCTGGAGTAATTGTTGCAACAAGTGGTTCAGTCCTGTTTCTTAAATTGGGTAGGTCAGCTTGTAGCGGAGGCACATACACATTATCCTTTATGAACTCCCAAAAGTAAAAATTGCACAGCGTCAGATCGGGTGATCATGAGCCCATTCAAAACATTGGTTTGTTTTGTTTGGTATTAACGTCCTTTTCAACTGCTATGGTCATTTCAGGATGGCGTTATAGGGGCTGCAAATTTTGCCTCGCAAGGGTTCTTTAACGTGCAGCCGGCAAACGACTACATGGGACCAACGGCTTTACTTCCCTTCCGAAGGAAGTGCATGATCTCAGGATTTCCCCCTGAAAAATCCTCGTCGCCCTCAGCCGGGATCGAACCCGCGTACTCGGGCATCAGAGGCGATCACGCAACCGCTGAGCCACCGAGGCCGATCCATTCGAAACAAGCTCTGTCATTCGGCCCCTTGCAGCCAATCCAGCGATCGGGTACAACGACGTTTAACCAGTCGCGTGCTGAGTTATGCCATAGATGTACCAACAAAACCATGAGTTGCTCTTTCATTTGATGTATTATTTATAACTGTAAGTTAAATGTAATAAATAGTACGAAGCCTCAAAACCCCGATATTCATTTTGGATAACTTGATGCATGATATACTCTTGCAAAATCTGTATTTAAGATAGTTCTTTGGATCATCAATATACGTTCTTCAGACTTCAAAGTTTTCTTTTCTTGATTTGGAAAAAGAATTATTTGAAGACTTTTAGGATTTACCTTTATCAAATGGGACTAAATGTGGTGAACGAGGTGTAATTTTAAGTTTTTGGTTGATATTTAAAAAGCTTAATATTTTATGTGTGTATTTTTTATTCTTGTTGAGCTTTTATTAAAAAGTTTTTTTTATCAAGAATACAAAATAATTAGTGTTTCAGTCATAACTTTTAAGATATTTTGTTTAATATTCCATTTAAGTATAAAATCAAAAATAAAATAACATGAACCAATTGGATATTACACTTACAGCTTCTGTTCTTTCACATTGTCTTTTTTGAAGATCCTACATCATATAGGAAAAGATAGACAGCATTCCATTTTATAAATGCATTTAAAAATGTTTACCACTTGCATTTGTCATTATTTTCCAGGCATAGCCGATCTCGGTCTCGATCTCCTTCCGATAGCCAGAAGAAATTACCTGAAGAGCTAAGAAAGCATTTTGAGTTAGTTGTGTTCTTACTTTTATTTCTTGGATAATTAAATAAAATAAAATTTACTTGAGAAATGTCACCACTAATGCATTTTTTAATTGCTTCAACATTGGTCTCATTCTTTGCTGTCTTCTGTTTCATTTTCAGTCTCCCCAGCTAATACTTTTTATTTTCCCCCATCATGTCTGTATAGTGTGTTGCAAAAATATACAGGACAGTACTGCTGGATAGCCTATCCTCTTGCTTCAGGGGCCGCTTCATAAAATGATAATTGAGAAATTTTATTTTGTTAACCCATTTATGCTGAAATTGGTAAAAATGGAAATCGAGACTTCTTCATATCTTAATTTATATTCTGTAGCATGTAAAGACATAAAAAAAATAATTTACATAGACACAAGCATATAATTAAAAAGGGACTTAAAACTAATGAAATTTAAAAGGGGATTACTAAATAACAAAGCTTCTAACAGTCCAAGTAATCTCAAGTCCATTGTCCTGGCAATAAATCTCACACCTCGTAGAAACAGATTCCATTGCTGACTCGTCACTTGTTTAAAAGGTGACAATATGAAATGATAATGATGATAACGATGAAAAATTTTAACTTTTGAAGGTCTTGAAGAATTTGTATTTTGAAATTAAGGTCCGAAAAGTTCATAATAAAAATTTCAATGAAATGAAAATGAGGTCCAATTATTTCATGATAATACTTAAAAATTAAACATGCTCCTTGATGACTTAAAAATAATTAATTTTAATTTTTACTTTTAATTCACTTAACAAGAAAACTAAGCAGTGATGCCAGTTCCTGGCCCATTGCCTACCGATTCCAAACTTTGATTTTTATTTAAAATTATATTTTGTTGTCCATAAAATAGGCTACTGGCAGCACTGCCCTGTATATTTTTGCAACACCCTGTATATAAGACTTCTTCTAATGCCCCTATTATCACTTTTACCATTTGCTGTATCCCGAAACATCAGCTTTTTTCAAATAATTTTTATTTGTGTTTTATTCCAGGGTTCTTGTGTCTCGTCCTTCTTTTCTTCTATATCTCCTATTTGGATAATTAAAGTAAACGTATTCATTTTTAATTCTTTCTAATATTCATTTTTTTTTTTTAATAGTTACAACCTAATCGATGGTTCTGGTCTTTCTGAGGAGCAGTTAAAATCAATTCCATATAAAAAAGTAGAGTACGTAAATCAAGTATTTCTATTTATCTAGTCATTACTAAAATTTCAAAATATAATTTGTATTACTTGTAAATAACTGAAACCTCCAAATAAAAAATAACTAATATAAAAGTTCATTACAATATCATTAAAATTAGCTGTCCAAATCACATGACAGTCTTTGTTTTCACAAAATGGCATATGAAAAAAATTCTTATAAATCTACAATGTATATTATTATGTTTTAAAAACAGCCAATTAGAATTTATATACAAAAACAAGTTCTACCAATGGGTAATCCATTATCACCAATCATGGCAAATACAGGGTATCCTAAAAAGGACAGACAGACGGTTTTTAAAATGGAATAGCAGGAAAACAGTGACAATTATTAAAGTTATTCTTGCAGAAAATTAATGTGTGAGCTGAGGAATTTGTTTTTTGGTCTGTTAACTTGTGTTTTGCAGACCAATCTTTCTCGCACAGCTGTTTTACTGTATTCTAAAACAATTTGTATAATATTCTTTTGTGGACTTGTGGAGTATTGTTTTTAAGTTTTAATTAATTAATTTTTTTTTATGAATCGTAACATTAATCAAGGGTAATAAAGCATGAGGGCAGTTCAATATTAAAGGTACAGGTGGTTACGCCAACAATTTTCTACACACACACTCATTCTCACGAGATGCTATGTTGTATTGCTAGCTGTGCTAGTAGTAAGGTATGTATTGTTATCCACTGTTTAATAGTTTGGGTGTAGCAAATGAACAAAGTGAGCAATATCATAGAAATTTATTCCAAAATTAAGGTGCGTGCAGCTATCTTATTTCTTCAGGCAGAAAGAGTGAAATAGAGTGAGATTCATTGCAGATTAAACATTTATGGGGAGAATTTTCATGTGTACCTTTATTATTGGACTGCCCTCGTATATATCAAATCAATTATAACCTCTGTCCAAAAGTTAATTTTTTCAGGGTCTTACCACCCTTTGTTCAATTTTTATTATTTATTATCTTTATCGCTAAGTGATTTTAGTACCTTCATCTTTCATTTTAAGCAAAATTGTATGTGCCAATAGAATTTACCTTTAATTTTCATTTTCTTTTATAGGTTAGAAGCGAAGGTACATAAAGTAAAAAATTCTCCAAACTCTTGGCAAAAGATTAGAAATTCCAAGCATAGCACGGGGTAAAATTTCCTAAATTCTCTAAATATGCTTAAAACTTTCTTTCTATAAGAAGGGATCATTAGTGCCTCTGTATAATTTTTTTTTTTTATTCACTGCATGTCAGGAAAAGGATGTTGAAATAAAATCGGACATTATTAGGCATGTTACCATTGTCGCTTTGGTTAAGAGGACCCCAGGTTCATTGTAGGGAAAGTATTCATCCAAAAGATGATGTTTAAGAGAGCCGAATAAATGAAGTCGCTTGGAGCAAGGTCAGGACGGTACAAAGAATGCTCAAGGACTTTCCACTTGAACTTTCTCAGCATCTCTGCTGTCTTGTTGGCAGTAAGAGGATGTTCAGTCTTCTGAGATTACGAGGACGTACTGACTTTGCTCCTCACGACTTCCATTTGTTCGGTTCTCTTAAACATCACCTTTTGGCTGACATTGAAGCTGTACAAAGGGAACTCACCGCCTGGTTTGGACAGCAGTCCAAAAAATTTTATCTTACAAGTTTTGAGGGGCTTGTGAAATGATGGGACAAGTGCCTCAATGTACAGGGAGATTATGCAGAGAAATAAAAGCAGTTTTCAAATCGGTACTCATATTTGTTTCATTTTTACATCCATTTGTAACGTACTTACTGACTTCCCCTTGTATATTTGTAGCAAGATTACTGTGCTAACATGTATTTCTTATTTATACCAATGTGAGTATAGTACTGCTTCTCTTGTATGTATCCTGCTGCCTCTGTATGAAGCATCATTGACCATATCACAAATTACCTCCATGAGTGATATAGTGCGTGATGTTTTTGTTAAATACTGTCAAATAGGTGGAAGAAAATTTTACCTTATTGTGAATTAACAACATAATTTAAAGATATCCAACCGTACTTTCATTATGGCTGGATTTCCACTTGCAAAATGAGGCACACTGTTGAAATTGAAACATAAAAGCAAAGTTATGTTGAAGTGAAGCAAATCATCCTGCAGCTTGTGAAATCTTATCCCTATTTAAAGTATCACATGACCCTTTTAACTGGGTGAGGTCAAAACCCTAACCGATGAAAAGAGTTATAGACAGGTCATCATCACATGGTCAACAATGGTAGTTAGCACTCCTGTGCCTAACCATGGATGAAAGAAAAGGATGCCCTATACTTCCCCAGCAAGCTTGATTTCAGAGCGACATCTGGATTTTTGCATGAAACTAGCATCTGTCGTCTGCTTAGGGAGAAGAGGAAGCGTTGTGTATTGTTGACATACTGTTGCTAGGAGACCAGAAACAGCTGTGTTTTCTTTGAAACGTATAATATATATTTAGATTACAGTTGTGATTTAAGGAAGATATATTTTCCTTTTTCATTTTGATATCTTTTAATGTAATTTTAATATAATTTTTAAAGCAAAACTTTATACGCATATAATTATATTGTTTAAAGAATCTTATGTAATCTTAATAAAAACCATATTTAAACTCCACAACTTAATATTTCAATAAACTAATTCAATAAAATAATAAAAAATATTTTAATACAAAAAAAATTCAAAAGAACTCTATGATATACGTAAAATTTGCAACAGGCTGCCATGTTTTTCTCCTCTAACAGCTGTGTGAACAGAAACCATGCGAAGCAAAACTGAACATTTTTGGTATTGTTCACTTAAGAATCCAGAGGGCGCCACTGAAAAAAAACTCACACATGACTCATAGGAGTCGTCCATCCTGTTTCTTTCATCCATGGCCTAACTGGTTAACTGAGAAAAAGACTATTAGTGCAGTGAGAAATTCTCACTAATTCTTTTCACATGTTAGGGTTTTGGATCACTGCAATTGAGAATTTTAAAGTTGCACCCAAGATGGCTATCATTTTGGTGATAAGGTCTAAAACTTCCCTTTCCTAACAAGTTTTAGGACAATGTAACATGCCATCCTCATTTTTTATGTGTTTCCACATTTGTGGAATGCCATGTACAGTGTTGTAACATTAAAGAATAGAACATGGAGACTTAGTGAAGGAAATTAAATCAGTTTCAGTAAGATTGTGTTAGTTTAATGCAATGAAGTTAACATAACTGCATTTGTTTAGTCTCGTCAGAGTGATTACTTCCGTTTGCAATTGCCAGTGATGCTCATGCAATTATGCTTGGTCGCCTGACGAAGTGGACGAGCTAAAAACATCGTCAGCTTCTGGAGGATTAGCATTAGAAAAAAGCGAGAAGGTTCGCGGTTTGCGAAATGCTCAACTGCATCCATCGAGCTCCAACGATCATGCCTTGTTCAAAGTCGGTCAAATCCTTGGATTTACCCATATTCAGTCCACTTCTGCTGCTGACTGCAACTTGTGATCCAATGCATATCTTTTATACACCGTTTTGGCCTGTTCCATTATTTGGGTGTCACTGGGAGGCCGATCCATTTTCCGTAAGAGGTGTCTAATAAATTGATCGTTCAGTGCATTTGTTAAGTGAATATATCCAGTGTACCTGTTTAGAGTCAATTAAACTGGCTTTGATTATTGTTCTGAGTCCGTATCCAATGCGCTATCCTCCATTACAAGCCCGAACTCTTGACAAGTCCCTCCCTCACGGTAACTAGAGCGAGCATTGTTTGTTGTGCTAGCATAGAAGGGAGGGGGGAGCTCATCAGAGCATTATCATATCGTTATTTACCTGCGAGCATTAGAAGGCATATATCGCTGTTGTCGATTGCCCGCTTGAAAGTAGTCGTTCTCACAAAGTCATTTGTATAAAGTGTATAAAGTCAGGCTGACGACTTTCACGGCATCATGATTTGTAGTGATGGCTAGTCGCTTTCATTGCAGTAAACAAACACAACTATATATATAGGGTTTAGACAAATTATAAATGCTGTACAGTCTATTAAAAATTGTGTTTTTATTTCCTGTAGGTTATCAGATCATTATAACAATATCCCTGGTTTACCTGTGAAGCCGAACTCAAATTTTGATACTTCTCAGGTAATATACACATTAATAAATGTTTATTCTAAAGGATAAAAGAGCATTTGTGTTTTACTTGTTCATTTCTCTTTTATTAATGGTCTGAATATCCACTAATAACTCAAGAACTATTTTAATCTGACAGCAGTATTACCGGTATTTTTCATACACTCACATGCCAAAAGTCATGGGATAGCAGTGGGACTATTTTTCAAGTGGCATCATGTGCAAACAGTATAAATATGCAAATCTGTATCAGTAGGTTTAGTTACACCGTCATGAGTAAGGGGTGAGGTATTCGGTGCGACAATGGCTACACGAGAGCTATCAGAGTTCAAACGTGGCCTGGTATGTGGAGCACGACGTATGGGTCATTCAGTATAGGAGGTGGCTCTAGAATTCAACATCCCACAGTCCACAGTTTCAAAAGTCTACCAAGAATACCAACTTGACGGCATTACCTCCCACCATGGACAACACAGTGGTCAACCACACCTTCTCAACAAACAGGACCAACGGCGCCCGAGTAGGATGGTCACTGCTAACAGGCAACTGACACTACGCCAGATGACATCAGATTTTAACCAGGGTGATACTAGAGCTGTATCGATGCAAACTGTGCAACGAAATATGGTGTCCATGGGATGTGGAATCAGAAGACCCACGAGGGTCCCCTTGCTAACAACAAGACATCGTCAGCAACATCTCTCCTGGGGCCACGAACACATCGACTGGACACTTGACAACTGGAAACGTGTGACCTGATCTGACGAGTCCGATTCCAGCTGATACTAGCTGATGGTAGGGCTCGAGTGTGGCGCAGACCCCACTAAAGCCACGGACCCAAGTTGTCAAGCATGCACTGTGCAAGCAAGTGGTGGCTCCGTAATGGGCAGTTGTAGGAAGCTCTCCAGTCGGAATGGTCGGCAATGTCTTCAGATGTCTTCCACCAACTTGTGGAATTAATGCCATGTCACACTGTGGCACTTCACCGGGTTAGTGGAGGTCCCACATGTTATTAGGTGCTATCCCATGACTTTTGGCATGTGAGTGCATTACACAGTCTACCCCGTTAATTCACACACACTTAATACGTCTACCCACTTATACATGCTTTTATCTTAGTTCTGCACAACCTTTTATCTCAAAAATCAGATAATACAATTTTTTGTTGTTTTTTTATCTCGAAAATGAAGAAATTCATTCTAAGAATGTTAAATTATCGTGCGATATTTGATAATGTTAACCATGAATTTGGATTGGTTGCATTGAACATAAAGCACATGTTATTCCATAACTGTGAATTCTGATTTGCTCTCAAAATCAGTTTCTCCGTTGCTTCTATCCCACCCAAAGAATGGTACAATCTGCTGTTCGATTCATTGATCAGAATTCACGATATTAACGTTCTTCACTCTTTTTAGGATTTAACTTTTTTATGTAAGAAGAATATGAAGATAATATTTAACGTGGACTAGTCTCAAGCTTATGCCATAAAACAACATTTTTGGGGTTTCCAGCAAATCGTATTTAATTCCTGGATAATACATGGTTTATTCTTGGT
Organism: Rhysida immarginata; assembly: GCA_023313115.1. Lineage (NCBI taxonomy): Eukaryota > Metazoa > Arthropoda > Chilopoda > Scolopendromorpha > Scolopendridae > Rhysida > Rhysida immarginata. The sequence continues at coordinate 939,704 of JAHWFO010022369.1, forward strand.
TCCATAAAAAACAAATTATAGCTAGGGGAACTAAAGAATGGCCCAATCAGAATTATTCTCATATTGATTGCACATTCGAGCAGCAACACAAGCTAAGTTCTCTTGTTGATGGTGATCTCGCCTCGTAAAAAATGAAAGTTATTTATTCCATGCTGTATCAGTGATGATGGAAGCACACTGTAGAATCAGTCGCAAAGGCCAAACAATTCAAGTCAAGCTAAGGAGAACATTTTGAACGTTTGTGATTACATGAGAAGAAAGTTCCCAAAGAATTGCTGTTGCTATAAATAACTATCTTGGCAGTGCTAACCGATGAATTTGTGCTTGAATCTGATTGATTGACTCTCATCACATCTGCTCCCATCTTTGGTTGCAATAGTTATAATGGGGTTCAACTGTATAAGCTGTGCCACCTATATAAAGAATTACAGTGGAACCTCGGGTCACAAACGCCTTGGTTCATGAACAATTTGGTTTATGAACAACAGTTTGTTTCGGTTTACGCACCAAATCTCGGTTCACGGACTGACACATCACTAACTTGCCATTGTATGCATGCGCAGATAGATAGTGTCACTTTGTATTCGTGTGAATATCGTTCACAATTTAGGTTTTATATCTTTGATGTTATTCTCGCCGCCTCTATCAAGTGGTAGAGGCATCGAGCATGATACATGACGTTCCTGGTTCGAATCTAGGTTGCAGATTTTTTCATCCTTTTTTTTCACATAATATCATTTATTTGCGAGTTTGCTCCTCCAGTTCATATTCTTTATTTGCGTGTTCATCAAACTTTCTGATGGTATGGGTAGGAGAAATTCCCGATCTGTGAACCGGCGGTCCGCCTTCCATTGGGCATTCTATCTTTAACTTGTTTAGCGACAGTATAGCTGTACAGTTGTCTTTAATGTCATTCTTAAATTACTGTACCTCACCCATATTAAAATTAACGGGAAAAACTCTGTTTTTGATCGTTGAACGGATTACCATAATTGTATTAACATTGATTTGAATGGGGAATGTTGCCTCGGTTCACGAACAGACTCCTGGAACGGATTAAGTTCGTGAACTGAGGTTCCACTGTATTGTATTATCTTTCGCAAAAATATATGTAAACTTAAGTTGGTTGTTTCCTTTTTTTGTCATATTTTGACTGGTCTGTTAATTTTATGATTTTTTTTTTTAATGTAGATTTCTCATGGTACAAGTCTTTCCGCATCACAAACCGTCACGCAACTTCATTCATCCAACAGCAGTTTTGTCGAGAAAGAAACTCATTTTGAAATGAGCACAGAATTATGAAAAAATAAGATTCGAGAAATATTAGTTATGACAATACTGGAATCTGTGGCATGGGAATGTCAATAGGAAAAGTTTCCCTGTGTGATTTTGCTGAAGAAAACTACTTCAGTTACGTGCAGTGTATATCGTTAAAGTTCTGAGACTGAGAGGAGTATTAAAGTTCTGTTGGAATATTGCTATTATGTAATCATGGGCATAGCAGGATTTATGTAGTTGGGGGGGGGGGGGGAATACCAGATAGTTCTCCTGGTGGGATGGGGCCGTGAGTCAATTACGTACAAAAGTTCACCAAACATCATCCCCATCTTTGCAGAATAAAGCCAATACCGATTTATCTCTTAGTTGTACCATTAATCAAGTCTTTTGTATATAAATTTAGTTGATTTAGGGAAGAGGGGCAACAGCTCCCCCTTGTCTAAACCCCTGTTTGTAAATCATTACAATCCTGCTGCATTAATACACTGTCGTTGGCTTTCCTAAAGATCAATGAAACTGCATGGATGATGCTGCCTGGAATGCCTTACAACAGCCCCACCATGCCATAAAAATGCAGATGCCATTCAACTTATCTGTACAATATTGTGGCATATCACCATTTGTTATCTGTAATAGGTACAAGCCTTGGTGACAAGTTATTTTAATCTGCTCAAAGCAAAGTGCCTGGTAAGAAAAAAAAAAACAACCATTTACTTCCCCCGACTTATAAAGGGTTGCACAAATATAGGGGAAAGAAATAGATCTAGTTCATCTATTTTAACAGTATTCATTAATAAAATCATATTTAGAACTTTATTGAAATATGTTGTACATAATGGTCTTTTAGTATACATAATTGTAAAAGAGGTGTTGGCTAGTTACGTACTTAAAAGGATTTTAATAAAGTTTAAATTTTTCACCAAAATATTTCTGTTGAACCAGAGCTGCTTTTTTCTCATAAATATGTACAAGGATATAATTGCTTTAAAACCTACCAGAGTAACCGGCCAACCTGTTGTGTTGGAAAAAAAAGGCATAAGCCAGAATGGTACATGCTTTTGTGCAAATTAATTGAAACGAACAATTTCAAGTCTGTGAGGATCCTTTTTGCTTTGTCAAAACAAGTAAGCGTCATCTCTAGTTGTTTTCTTCTTATGACTACACTTTCCTTTACGTTTAGGAGAAACCTATCGGGTTTTCCTGCTTCAACTTGATGACACATCTGATAGTTGTTAAACTCGCACCAATCCAAGAAGCAATATCGCTTTTGTTTATGTTATGGGTGGAGTTCAACCAAACTTCACGAGCTGTTTACTCCTTTAAGGAATGCAATTTCGACAAAATGTATGAGGAAACTTGTGTTTATTTTAAGATGCAGAACATCACTAGGTATCTTACGACATCCTTTTCAAAAGCACCCTGTAGATTGTCCCGCACAATTTCAGGAACCCGACAATTTGGTGGATTCAATAATTCGTTGGAAGTGCAAATTCATTCGAGATATTAAATCATTGAAGATTTTTACCACTTTATTCATTGTTGGTTTTATTCATTGTTATTCATAATTGACACATCTTTGTTGTAATAAAAAGAAATCTGTTTTCATTCATTATCAGATGGTCTGTGACCTTTGTCAAATTCATTCTCAGACTAGCACAGTTGCAGAACGCACAATTCAACACTTACCAATGTGCGATTTAGTAGAACAAATTCTTTAAATCAAACAAAATTAGACAACTTGCCCAAAAGAATCTGATCAAATTTGACATGCAACAACTGCTATTTAATCTTACTCAATTATTCCGTTTCCGGCTCTATTCCCATTACATAGACATCCCCGAAATCATTTCTGCATCTTACAACATTAAAGTCCATAATCAGTACGCCTCGTACAGGAAACCGAGAATGCCGACTTTGGAAGGATAACCGTATTACCTTTTTTGCATGTCAGTCACGTTGCTGTAGCACCCCACGGTTTGATTTTTGGACATAACTTCCTATGCAAGCCTTGTTCGTCATGGTCTGACATACCAGGACATAAAGTTTGTAAGCAGCCTTTTGAGACACCCTGCATACAGTGGGGATTACAAATTAGTAAGTGGCCCAATCGCCGTCATCCTTAATAACGGCTTGACATCTTTAGGATATGTTTTCTACTAAGCTGGCAGCAAACTATAGATGTAAAGACTTTCAAACCTGTTGAATTCGTCGAGTCAGCTGATTCAAACTCCAGGTGCATTTCCTGCAAAGTTTATGCTTCGTGTAAGCCCATACATTTTCTATGGGATTGACTGAGACGGCAAATCTAGGTTATCTCGATTTTCATCTAGGTGATTGAGACGGCAAATCTAACTGCGCAATTTCATGTTGTGCCTTCCATTGGGTGCACACCCTACTATGATGTTTCGGGCCATTGTCCTCTTGAACAGATTCCCTTTATACGTATTTGTTTTTCAGTACAACTTTCGAACAGATGGTAACAGTCTCTTTTTGAGTTGCGTCATTCTTTGAGCGTTCAGGTTTCCAGTAAAGATGTGCAAATTCCCAAATCCATTTTTTGAAAAGCAATCCCAGAAATGGACCTTTACACAGGGTACTTAACAGTACGGTGCAAAATTCTGTTTGTGGTGGATGACCATGCTTGATGTGTGGAATCACGTGACGAACACGAGGTTTTGTCCGAGAAGTGGCATTGCTCCAATCAGATCCATATTTTCCTGTGCCCATTGGAGTAGTTTCTTCACCTGGTTTTCAGATAGGAGAGGTTTCTTCACCATACTCTGCAATTTTATGTTTTTGTCACACGCACGACTTCTTATTGTCTCCAAAGACAACTTTGAGAAATACTTTTACGTCTCAGTTTTTCCTGTCCTTCCTGCAAGGTTATTTGTGAATTCTTCATGAAGGTCTTTATGATCTCCTTGTCTTGTGGTTTAGTGGTCTTTCTTGTTACCGGTAGGTCATCGGCATTTGTGTGGGTCTTCAAATTGCTTCCCCCACTTTCTTACAAATGCCATTTATTTTTTCATGTAAGTGTGCAGCAACTGCTTGCGACATTTTTGGATTTACTGAATGCAAACACAAGAAAACTGCTTCGAACTGTTTCGCACAAAGGGTACGTTCGGAGAATAGCCACTGGTGAAATCATTGATTGAAAAACTTTTTTCACTGACTTTCATCGAGTGGAAAAAGTGGAAGGAAATTCAAGAAAAAAAAAAGAGGATTTTCGTTGCAGCCCGAATGCCGAGAATTATCTGGTGGTGGTTTCTTGAACGACAAAGTGGAAGTAATGGAAAAAAGAGCTGTTCTCCAAATGCACCCTTTGCCGTTTCACAATTGTACTACTCGGTTGATAAAAAACAGTTTTTTATAAGTTCTCTTCTAGACCCTAGATTTAAGAAGCTACATTTTCATGATCCGTTAGCGGTTTCAAGAGCCATTTCACAGATCAACAAACTGATGAACGTCCTGAATCCAAATCTTGAAAGCAGCAGACAAGTAAAGCCAATTAACCATCAACATATGTCAAACGATCTTTGCGCCCATCATGAAAATTTAATTTCAAAATTAAGTGACAATGACGATCAATGGTTTTTGACCCAGCTAAAACAGTATTTGAATCAAAAAGTTTGTAATAGATCTGCTTGTCCCCTAAAAGAACAATGCGTTCCATTTACCCTGAACTTTTTCAAGTTGCCAGAAACTACCTGATTATGCTAGCAACCAGTGTATCATGTGAAAGTTTATTTTCTAAAGCAGGAAGAATAATGAATCCTTCAAGAAATAGGTTGAGCAGTGAAAAATTGTCAATGCTTCTTTTATTTACGATCTCTGGATATCTTAGACTGGTAATCACGCTGCTGGTAATAATAAATTTGCACTGGTAATAATAAAAATGCAGACAGGGAATTTAAGTTTGGTTTTTTTTTTTTTTTTTTTGAAAATATACAACAGGAAAACAATTTTAAAACAGAATGCTTCATCTGTAATAGTCTTTACAAATTGGTTTCATATAGTTTTACATGAATTTCATACATTTCTAAATAGATTTAATACAAGTTTAAATGAATTTAATACGAAATAATAATTAAGAATTAGAGCTAATTCTCCAAACATCAGATAATAATATTATTTGAAAAAATGGAAGGAAAAAGTCTGCAACCTGGATTCGAACCAGGAACCACGAGCATGGATGAAGAAATACAGGATAGGAAACTCCATTGTTAAAAGCGGGAGTTTTTTTTCAGTGGTGCAGTCTGGTCATTTGCATGGACATTACTCTCTGTTTAGCAGACGACTACACTTTTTCTTATTGGCCTCGATGGCTCAGTGGTTGCGTCATCGCCTCCGATGCCCGAGGATGTGGGTTCGATCCCAGCCGAGGACGATGAGGATTTTTTCAGGGGGGAAAATAACATGATCACGCATTTCCTTCGGATGGGAATTAAAGCCGTTGGTCCCGTGGAGTTGTTTGCCAGATGAATTTTTTGAGAAAAGTGAAGTTATATGTTTAAGAAATCAGTAAATCTGTATGATTGATGTTTTGCTTTACTGTGATCACCCTTTACGTGTGCAATTGTTACTGAACCATACTGTAAATGGATTTCATAAGCAGTAATTATTACATTTAGTAAGGACTTCTTCCACTGGAAGTGCGTGATCACAGGATTTCCCCCCTGAAAAAATCCTCGTCGTCCTCAGCCGGATCGAACCCATGTCCTCGGGCATTGGAGGCGATCATGCAACCACTGAGGCATTGAGGCCAATAAGGAAAAGTGTAGTCATCTGCTAGACAGAGAGTAATACCCATCAAATGGCCAGAGGGCGCTACTGAAAAAAAGCTTGTGCTTTTAACAATGAAGTTTCCTATCTTGTATTTCTTCATCCATGCCAAGAGTTAATTCATAATAGATTTACCGTATATCTTCCAATAGTAGCCCCTGGCGTTTATTTTTTCAATTTAATCAATAACCGGGCGTTTATTAGAGATCGGCATTTATTTAGCATTCTGTGTCAATTCTTGTAGCTTCCACGATATCATAAATGCCACATCATATGATCGCTTTGTTTTAAACAGAATATGGTAGTGCGCATTAAACAATCCGTATGAACAGGATGCCTTGAGAACTAAGGGCTGAATAGCAGAGTGCATATGATATTGAAACTCAAAGCAGTGTGCTGGGAATCCCCTCCACCCCGAAAGCGGCTCACGTGAAAGAGAATTCCCGGTGTGTATTTAGAGACCGGCGTTTATTAGAGACAGGCAATTATTAAAAGACTGGCGTTTATTTAGCAATCTTAATTTTGAAACCCAGCGTTTATTAGAGACTGGCGACAATTGGAGACTAGGAGTCTATTAGAAGATATACGGTAATACTCTTTTAAATGAATTTACTGGTGAAATACCCCCTCAGTAAGGAAGAATAAAATTTATTTAGTATTACCAGGGATGGACGAAAGTAGTTTAATTTCATCCATCCCTGGTATTACTGTATTTAGTTTAATTTAATTACACAGTAGTTAACTGTTACTTTTTATACGCTTGCAGACCTGCCAACTCACCCGGATTCACTGGGTGTCACCCGGATTTTGACAATCTCACCCGGTCACCCAGCGGATTGTAAAAATCTCCCGGCGAATAGTACTCTCGTAAAAGAGCCCCTAAATTTTCCCCTTCTTTCCCTATGATGCACCAGCAACTTACTTACTGAGTACTTATTTCACGTACCGTGTATCTTACTCCCTTAATTATTTTGACCAGTGTACAATATGTAATTGTGACATCCTAATCTTTATATATATATAATTCTACTGTGCGTGTGTGTATGTGACTGAACTCCTCCTAAACGGCTGGACCGATTTTGAAGAAATTTTTTGTGTGTTCAAGTGGATTCGAGAATGGTTTAGATTCACAATTCGGTCCAATACAAAATGTTTTTTTAATTAATGTTTTATTTATAAGTTATTTTACCTGGAGCTGAATGGGATTTTTGCCAGCTTTAAAAAATTGTGACGTTTGCTTTGTTTAATGAAGAATTTTGCGATTGTTCAGTGAAGCAGCATCAACAATGACTACAAGTGTGTCGCACGGGAATACAGTGTATCTTTTATTTTTTATCTGAAGGTATTTTTCTAGCAGCAGAAACTGTGACATCATTGTTTGCTTTGTTTAATGAAGACTTTTGCGAGTATTCCGTGAAAAAGCATCCACAGTAACTGGAAGACTTTCGCGCGGAAATAAAATGTATAATATTTTCTAAAAGGGCTTTTTGTGGCGACCAAAACAGTATATAAAGAAGCTGGTTGACTGACTCATCAAGGCACAGCAAAATCTACTGAAGCCATCAACTCGAAACTCAGTGAGGTCGTAGGACAGATAGCGTAGGGGCGTGCTAAGACCGGGTTTCTTGAAATTCGGACCCCTGCCCACCCAGTGGGACAGAAAGGAATTGCAAGTTCGATCGCTTGGCTCCGCCCCCAATAAACACAGATCTTCGAAATTTTGCAGGAAAGTTTCTAGCTACCGTTCCAAAAAAGTAGTTTCCCCGATTTTCGATATTCGAATTTTAAGGGTGCGAAAGCTGATAAAAATCGATATTCGGGGGTGTTTCACAAAATTTTCTGATATTTTGATGCAACTTAGCGGGGAATAAAGATAAAGCAACGAAATTCGGAGGGAAGGTTCTCGAGGATATTTCTGCTTTGTGAGGGGTGCCAGGGGCTTATTTGATGAAATTTTGCAATTTCTGAATGTGAATATACAGAAAAAGTGAACATTAACCTCCACTTTTCATCTCCGGCCCTGCGTCAAACTCACTCAGCTAAAGGGCCAGTGATTGGAGAGGAGTGAAGCAGAATACAATAAAAACATTTTTAAAAACTTTGTCTGTTTATCTGTTTGAACATGCTAATCTCTAACACTACTTGATGAATTTTCATGGGGTTTTCACAGGTAAGTTGAGCACAGCTTGCAGCAACATATAGGCTTACGAAATAAAAAATATCTTAATTTAAAGTTTCTGGAGTATGTTCAGCTTAGTACAGTTCGTAGAAAAGTAAAAGATGGCGCTTCATTAGTTAATTTTTAAAAGGCGCTCATATATAACAACAGCGAAGCATTGCCGGGTCTGCTAGTCCTATATATAAAAACGCAAAGCACTTTTTAAAGAGCAAAATTGGCACTTCTGCGCATGCGCATTGATCATTGTTATCGTCGTTAATTGTTGTAATTGTCGTAAATTTGATAGTCGACGACCAACCCATTATGGAAAAGTGTCCGTAACTTTGTGTTTTTTAAAAAACCCCCCCCCCCCCCCCCCAAGATAATGTCCTGGCTACGGCCCTGTTTGCAGAGAGGATTTTTTTTTGGAAACCACACAGTTGTTTGCCGTCAAATTTTGACGGGTTCCAATTAAGTCCAAAAGTAAAATTTCAGTGCACAATTTTTGTAACAATTAATTATCTTATCGATATGTATATTTTATCCTACAAAAATTTACTATCACTTGGTTTTCCTCCAGAAATAGTTGGCAGGTCTGCGTTTGTGTTATTTGTTTATGTTATAATTTTGTTTTCTGTAATTTACTTAAAATAATAAAAAATAAATTTTCTGTAAGTTTACTAAAACAAGATTTCAATAAAAATGTTTTTTTCTTACTTAATTTTGGTAATTAAACTCGATTTACGCGGAAATAAAACACATATTATTTTTATTTAAAATTGTATTAAATTTATTTGAATGCGTATTAAATTCATTTAAATCTATTTAAAAATGCATGAAATTCACGTAAAACCAATTTGTACAAATTGTAAAATACCAACAAATTATGTTTTAAGCGAATAAATGAAACATTGATGTTTTACTCGATGTTTCATTTCAAGCAGAGACGTTTGTAAAAGGTATATTAACATTATCTTTTTATACCTTGGTTTCATCACAGTCAAGGGAAGGGAAAAAACTGAGCATAATTTCCCAGGAAAAAAAAAATCATCTTTTTTCCCCCTTCCCTTGATTGTGGTTTCATTTCTCAGAAAAAACGCTACTCGGGGTTGAACATGACCACGTGACTAAAACGTAAAAGTAAAAACTGGGCATAATTTCCCAATCACAAAAAAAAAAAGAATGTTATGGCAAAATCACTTATGGTTATCATGGTTATTCCCAATTACGATTAGACATTTTAATTAATTAATTAATTAATTAATTAATTTATTTACAAAGCGTAGGATTCAGTTTCGGTGTCAAGCCAACAAAACAAACAAACGACTGCGGCGCTGCTGTTGTTGCTTGGCGCCTCATGGCGTTGTTAATTTGGCTGCGGTGGCGGCAGGCGAGAGGCGGCCTGTTCCGGACCACCGAACGCTTCAATCGACTCGACCAATTGTCAAATGGGTAATGAAATTCAAGGTTCCATTTACGCATTTGCAATAATTTCATTTTTTTCAAAAGTTAATCGGTATTCATTACGCATTATTAAATGACACGTTCGTTTTCAATCCACGACCACTTCAGTTAGTTAGCATGAATTTCTTCCTCAATATTCCGAGAGGACGTGGTTAAAAAAAGAGGTACTTACAAACTTGTTGGACTAATTAGCACATCGAGTCGGGAATACAATATCAAAACCCAGAAATCCATAACAGCGCTGATAACGTAAAAAACAGGTAAAATTAAAGAGGGCCATTTGAAAGTTTGCCAAGTTTATTCATTTAAAGATAATGCGGTAGTTGGAAGGTTAACAAATTTTTAAGCGATTGCCCTCGAACTGGAAGGAAACCAGGCTTTCTTTTTCCATAAGAGATTATTAAGTGTTGTAATTTTCTTACATAATCAGGCAGCAGACGATAATGAAGTTAAAAGAGATGCAATCCAATGGTGGGGCTTCGGCCATCGTGGATGATGACGACGAGGAAGAAGAGGAGGAGGAAGAAGACGAAAACTCTTCGGCCGTTAAGGATTTGTTGAGAACGTCGGCAAGGTCAGGAGACGGAGAAGCAATATTAGGAGGAGCAGCGGGGAACTCGTCGGACGCCACCGTAGAAATGGCAGAAGATGACGCCGCCGCCACCGCTTCCAATCACCGGGATGAAGGCAGCATGGGAGCGGTACCGGCTGCCGGTCTTGCACGCAAGAAAAGCATTTTGCCCCAAATCGAGCTGGAGGAGTACAACTGGCGCAAAGCTGAACTTTCGCCTTATGGATCATTCCGAAGAAAATTTGTTGTACGTTTAATAAGTTAACTATTTGATTCATTATATATATATATATCACCTTTTTTTTGTATATTGTTAATTATTCATAAATGTGCATTCCCAAACTAGATGACAAAATAAAATTCACATATGAAGAAGATAAATTAAATTATTTTTGGACATAATGATAGAGAAAGTAGAAGATAACAATAAAATAAAATTAGAATATAATATTTATAAGAAGCCAACAACAACTATAAACAGTATACACAAAAATTCGGTATATGTGTATTTTAGTATACCAAGGCCCAAAAAATTCAAACCAGCCATGGAGCCACAAAAACTCAGCTTTTAGAAATCTAATCAATAGAGCTTTAAAATACCCTCTACATGAAGAATACAGAGAAAAAGAATTAGAAACAATAAAAGAAATCGGAATTGGAAATGGATATAAAGAATATCAAATTAACATAGCAACAGAAATTAGAGAAAAACAACAAAATAATATAAAAGAAAAAGAAAATAATTTGTTTAACATTTCAAGGAAACTTAAGTTACAAAATTAAAAAAATATTTCAAAAGAAAAAATAATTGTAGCCTTTAAGTGCAAACATAAATTATTAACATTATTGGAAAATAAGAGATTTTATAGAAAAAGAACAAAGCAGGGTATACAAAATTAAATGTAAAGGATGTAACAAAATTTATATTGGAAAAACTTATTGAAACTTAGAAACTAGACATAAAGAACATATATAATTATATCAAAAATGCACTAAAAAAACTCCAACTATGCAGAACGCATTCTATCAAGCAAACATGAAACCGGGAATTATGAAGAAACATGCAAATTAATGTATAAAATTAATGATAAGAGAGAAATAATAATCATTGAAAATTTATTTATATTTGTGTTAAACAAATATTATCCACAAGAAATTTTAAATAATATGGAAATAGTAGACAGCAATTTATTTTTCAACCAATTACTTTAAAGAAAAGAAAATAAAAGAATTATAATCTGTTTTAACGAATCTGAAGATGTCCGTAAGGATGAAAGTCGGCTAATTCTCAATGAATAAATCTTGTATTGTAAAATGGACATTTATGAATAATTAAGTTAACTATTTATTGAAAAATTACTGGCTAATTATTTATTATTATTATTATTTGGGTTAACCAGATGAGCTTTTCTCTTTGGTTGAAATTTAGCTATTTTATTGAAAAGCATCCTTTTCTTTCAAGAGATAATGAAAATTTCTTAAAATCGCTAAGAAATAACTTAACCATGTTTTTTTTTTTTATATAAAATCAAAATCGGGTTGTGCCACGAATAAAGCGATAGAGTCATTATTAAGTTTAAATTTTCATTAAAAAAGAAAAAAAAAATGAAATTCAGCCAAACCTAAATTAATTTTCCCAATCATTGCATTTCTTCTGAAATTTTCACCTCAAATCTTTGGCTAAATGATTGGCTCTACTTATATTCCTTCTTTATAGTTTTATTCAAAATTAAAAGGAGGCTGCCCTATAAATTTAAGACTCGATTGAGTAAAATTTAACGTTTATGTAGTGGGTGGGTAATTAAAAAATAATAATAATAATAATAATAAAAAATTCTTGTTCATTTAAATGCAGGTAACTAGAATTTTTCTTTTGTTTTTTTCAAGACACCTAAAACATCTTATGAGCAGGGTCTGTTAGAAAATGCAAACATTATTTATAGGCATGCAGTGTAGATGAACTTTGCAATTATTTATTTATTACTCTATAAAACAGTACGGTCTTCTGCTGCAATTGTCTTTCATATGAATGGCAAACTAAATCCTTTGTTAAGGCAATAAATTGTTAAACTCTCTTCATTGACGCAACGAGAAGAATTTATGTGAAAAGTTCAAAAGCCTCGGAGCTCTCTCTCTTTGCTGGAAGACCCATTGCTCAATTTTTTCATTATACTAAATGTAGTCATGGAGATAACCTCACAATGAATTAAATTAATCTTTTATATGTAATTATCTAAATTAAAATTTATAGCTGTCGGGTTTGAACCACTCTTCAAATGGGAAAATAAGAAGAGTTGCACTTAAACCAGTCAGAATTGAAGAGTCTGAATTTTTATTCTATTTTTTGAATGAATAGAAACATGATCATGCGATGTTTAGATTCTTCCTAATTACGTAGAGTAAACTCTGGTTAAATAATTAAAAAATACACTGTATATCAAGGGGATTACAGAGTATATATTGGATAGCTATTTTAAATTTATATTTAAAATACAATCAAATCTCATTACCACGAACTAGTAAATGCATGCTATATCAGTTCGTAGTATGCGAAGTTTGTTCTATGCATGACTTGTTTACCACGAACTCTGTTCATCTTAGCAAGGCTTTGTATGAACAGCACACAAAACAGGGTGGTAGTCTGCATACATGATCTAATTGGTTAGGAAAAGTGTGCAGAAATTATATTGATATGAATTTTTTTCTTGAAATTACATGTGTATCGGATGGTGCAAAAAAGATGTTGGTCTACTACGACATAATTTGAGGTTATAGATTCTTATCATATTTATGCCATAACAGACATCCTGAAATTTAATGCAGAAGGATTTTTGTAGAGCCTTCATCTGAAAGTAGCCTATAATAATATCATCCGTAAGGCATGAATTATATATGGAGATCAGTCGATAACCAAGATCTGTAATGAATGTAACTTGTTCACATTTGATTCTATTGTCATTTGATCAAAATTACGTGAACTAGTAAAAGCTTTTGACTCTGCGACGCATCTGGCCCATTATGTTAAAACTTGGCTCTCTACAGCTGTAGACTGCAGGCAGTCAAAGGTTATTAATCCAACCGCCAGGTCAAATTTCTAATTTTCAGGAGAAGTTCTTTCGATATAATACATTTAAATTGTGGAATGAACTCCCTTTGAGTAACCGTCAAAATATATACAAATGTGAGGTAACGTCTTGCATGAACCACCAACAACATTCTTATGCTATCATTACTCCAGAGTGTGCTCACTCGTCAGAATATGATCTGATTGTTACTTTGTCCATGGGGATGCATAATAATAAGAAGTGTGCAAGTGTTAAAAAGGACCAGTGCCTCGTGTCAGCAATCTGGAGCAGGCTATTCTTGTGCAGTGCAGGTGCTACAAAATCAAAACGTGGGCCTCCCGGGAGAAAAACTACACAACGAAAAAATTAGAAAAACATTGTTGTACCTGGCGAAAATATGGAAATTCAGTTTGAGGAAATAGAGAGATTTTGCTTGATGTTGAACAACTGTCAGTGGAATCTGCACACACACTTTGTCTTCTACTTCAACCATTTCACAAACTGATGTAATCATGACTTGGAGTAATTTAATGAAACAAAATTCACTATTTCACTGCTTTCAAATTTTCTGAATTTAAATGCATTTATAGATGTATTTCATCAGATTGTCATGTTTTATTGTCATTATTCTTAACGTGGGTTAGAGTATCGTTGTACATAGCTAACGATAATCTTGGACGGATTCTTCGAGAGAATATTGCGCCAAACCCAAAGGCAAACACAAACATCCATGCCCTCGGCGGGAATCAAACCCGCGACTTTCTGGTTCCTGTGCCTTAGCGCACTCGCTACTTGATTGTCATGTTAAGTGTCCTTTTTCCCTTCAAGATCAAATGTTAGTACATACATTTTTTAGTACTATTTGTAGTACTACATGTACTTTTTTGTTGTTTTAATATTACTCAAGCATACTTTTAAAATGACATATTTCGAAAATATTTTCAATATTAATCGTCTGCGGTGCTCAGATATACCAGTCTATTGGATCAATAGACTTTACTACAAATTAAAACAAATGGACTTTTGGAATGAAAATGTGATTAGAGGAGGAGAATTTCGACAAGTCCATCTGAAAATATTGGATTCATTTTAAGAATTCAGTTAAAAATAATTTCCTTCCCTTTTCAAGGCTGGCTAGAGTGTGCAGTGCATTAAAAAACAAGCATAAGCTTTGTGCTTCTGTCATTAAAAATTTGCTTAGGATAAAAATTCATCAAGCAAGTTTGAATAAATTGGTGAGAAAAAGCTCACTACATGTATTGACTACAGGCCAATACTAAATTATAAATATTTTAAGTAAAACCCTGTTCAAAGTTTTATCTACCCTTGTGTTTAAGCTAAAGCAAAAGAATTATTTAAACTGGTTCCCAGACAGAACGGGACATGACAAAACGGGACAAGACAGAACGGGACAGACAAAACTGGACAGATTCATGATGTTTCAAGGCAATTCAATACATATTTCAAGACTATAATCTTTTATATTTTTAAGAATAATATATTCATATCATTTATAAATAATTATCAAGAAAACATTAAATCTGTTCAAAAAACAATTTTTCAAAACTTTTCCAAAACTTAAGTCAGAAACCATTGATTTTCCAAAACTTTCCAGGCCTGGAAATTTTGTTTCGATTTTTCCAGGACTTTCCAGGTTTTCCATGACCTGTGCGAACCCTGTTAAGAATAATAAAAATTTCCTGTAAAAATTTAAAACTAGAAAATTAAAAAAGGCAGGTTTGGAAGAGTTTGTAACAATAAATAACACGAGGATCTAAAGTTACAGTTTACTTAAACAAAGGCAAAACTGGACAGAATAATGATGTGAATCATCGATTCATCGTCGCACAAAATCATCGATGTTTCGATACATCGATTCATTGTCACACAATAAAATACAAAGACGAAAGGGACAAAATATTAAATTTCGTGCTGTTTTATCTCTATCATTAAATTATTTATTTTTAAAATATATATTTCTCTAACAAAATGTATATTAGTAAAATTTAATTTAAAACTATCATTTCAAATAAAATTAGTTTTTTAAAGCAACATTAATACAATTCGTACAATTTTTTTTTATTCTTTCGCCATCTATGGGAACAAACCAAATACGAGAAATTATTTGAAACTATTTTTTCAGATATTCAGATATTTAGGTCACCAAACAAATATTAAAAAAGAACAAATGAAACAAAAGACCATAATCGGAATACTGATGTATATTCAGTTTTAAATTTAATATTCGCCCGCATTTAATATTCTAGTTTTAAATTTTTACTGGAAACTGTACTGGAAATTTTTATTATTCTTAAGTTTATATAAATTTTATAAACTTTCGTGGAGCGTTTGTGTGTGCCGATGAATCGATGATTTGAAACATCATGATTCTGTCCCGTTTTGCCTATGTCCCGTTGTGTCATTGTCCCTTTTTGTCACCGTCCCGTTTTGTCATTGTCCCTTTTTGTCACCGTCCCGTTCTGTCCTTTCCTGTATTGTCTGTCCTGTTCTGTCTTGTCCCATTTTGTCATGTCCCGTTCTGTCTGGTCACCATTTAAACCATATTTTTATTTTTTTAATATTATTCATGTAAAAATTTAGCCTTTTTTGTAATATAGCTTTTTCTTCACTATTTTTCATTCCTAGAATCTTCAAATTTTTTGAATGTCCTTTTTAGTAATTGTTTCATTAGAATTTCACTTGCATCTATGAAACGAATACCATACTTGACTGACATGCCACCTAGCATGATGAAAATCGACAGTGCAGTCCATTGCTTCATCCCCATAGGCTTGGTTCAACATTTCACTATTCTTTTGTTCAGTCAAAAACAACCCTTAATCGCTGCATATTGCTCATCATGTGTTACATCCATTTTAAACTGGAGCAAAATGCAATTGGCATTTTTGAATTTAAACTCTGTAACCTTTTTGTGGATGTTGCTGCTTTGTGGCCTTATAGCCAAAAAGGCTTAGATTTTAAACATCCTTGCTTCTAATTTGTAACCCATACTATTACGATCTTAATTCATCGTATGATTTGAAAATGTTGCTAAAATGTGTTGTCGTCATGAGCAAGCCTGTATGCAAAATCTCAGAACAAATGGCTAAGCGGAAATGTTTCAAAATTCGACTGAAAGGTTCCGTACCATGAATCTCGCATACATATTCCAAGAGTGGGTTAATTACTATTACTAAAAAAAATTTTTTTTTTTGTCCGCAAAAAACTTATTATTGCATGAAAATGAGCTTCACGTGGTAAATTTTGAATACCATTGTTGTAGCCGTTGGTTTTGCTCATAACAATGATCATAACCTGCTGATTATTGACGAAAAAACGAATGATTATGCTTATATAAATATCCATACGGGATGGCCTATTTACCACTAGTATAAGAGTAAAAAATCAATGAAACCTTAATATAAATCATTGCCAAAGATTAAAAACTTAAACCATTTTGATAACTGGTTCTATGACGCTTGTGTCAGTCCAAAAATTGCGAGTAAATATAGTGGCACCACAGCAGGAGTGGTCAATTTTCACTGCTATTTATAGAGTGAAATGTGCTCAATCTGTAAAATGGACAAGCCGATGGACAATTCATGTTCCACTCTATCGACCTCGGTGGCTCAGTGGTTGTGTGATCACCTCTGATGCCCGAGGACGCGGGTTCGAACCGTCCGAGGACGACTAGGATTTTTTCAGAGATCATGCACTTCCTTCGGAAGGGAAGTAAAGCCATTGGTCCTGTGTGGTCGTTTGCCGGCTGCATGTTAAAGAACTCTTGCGAGGCAAAATTTGCGGCCCTTATAACACTGTCCTGAAATGACCTTGGCAGTTGAAAAGGGCGTTAATACCAAGCAAACCAACCAAACCAATGTTCCACTCCTATCGAACACTGGCTCTCCCTTCTTGCTGGCACTCTTCCTAATCTCTTAAGTTTCCTCATTTCGTCATTATCTTTCTTAACCCTATTTTGATCTACAGGGTGAGGCATTTATCTTGAGACAACTGAATATCTCAGAAACTAAGCATTGTATGAAAAAATGTCCAAAATCAAAAGTCAATTCTTTCGCAGGGGAAATTCATTAGTTAAAAATTACCCCTCCCCCTCCCTTGTGAGGGGGGGAGGGGGGTAACTTAGAAATCTTAAACAGGAAGCCCTATTTTTAATGGTAAATTCAGATTGTACATAATATTCAAGAAATGTTTTATTCTTTGTGTTTTTTCAATTGATCCAACCGTTTAGGATATAGAAGTCCTGATAGTGTAGAACTTTTAAATTTTGAACCCAATTTTATCGATGAAGACAAAGAGATAGAGAGTGTGTCTTACAAACATTCCTATTCTACTTTTAATGGTCTTTAAGAATCCAAAGTCAGAATTTCAAAAATCCAATATTTTTCAATACACATGCATAGATTCTGTCTCCATAGGAATGCTGCCCCCAAAAAGTTTTGTGCACTAAAATTTTTTGAATTTTTGAAATTTTCTCCCCAAGTGCATTGCGAGTGCACTGGTGGGGCTTCTCGGAGGTATTGCTCCGAGATAACAGCCGGGAGACTGTCGACTATTTTTCGAACGAGAGCCTCTGCCTAACTCCCGAATGCGGGTGACATTAACCTGCGCCACACCCGATGCAGTATGAATTCTCTCATTCGTCGACATCATGAGATATATGTTTGTTTGGATACTCTTTGTCTCACTTCTCAACCATGACCTTTCTGGTAAGGGTGACCCTAAAGTAGCCGTGCTACAACCAGCATAGTTCACAGAATCCCTGAAGCACCCAAACCCCTGACCCACGGTAAGGCCTTAAATCAGGATGGTATCCTGTGGCTGACTCGAGTGTGTCAGGTTGCTTGGATATCTGGACAGGCCCCTAAGCAATGGCAGACAGGAATTGTGATCCCTATCTTCAAAAAGGGAGAGCAGAGAGATTGCAACAACTATCGAGGCATCTCTTTGCTCAGCATTCCTGGGAAAGTGTACGCTAAGTGTCTGGAGAAGAGAAGTTGGGAAATAGTCGACTCCAAACTGTCGGGGGAGCAGTGTGGTTTCCGACCTGGCCGAAGCACGACGGGTCACATCTTTGCTCTAAGGCAAATCTTTGAGAAATCCTGGGAGTATGCAAAAGAGGTCTACGCTTGCTTTGTGGACCTCACAAAAGCATATGACAGAGTTCCTCGGCAGAAGCTCTGGCAAGTGTTGCAAGAGTATGAAGTGGATGGGCAATTACTAGTTGCTATCATATCTCTGTACGGAAGCTCTGAGATGTGTGTCTGGATAAATGGCATTAAGTCAAGACCGTTCACCGTGGGTGTTGGACTCCGCCAAGGGTGCGTACTGTCGCCCCTCTTGTTCATTATCTTTATGGACTGGATAGACAGAGGGGCAGCCGAGGCGATGAGCGTGTTTGTGTGGGCGATTGCCTGGTGGAGAGGTTGCTCTTTGTTGACGACCTTGTCCTCCTTGGGTCTTCTCACACGAACCTTCAGCATGCACTAGACTGGTTTGCAGCCAAATGTGAAGAAGCTGGGATGAAGATCAGTGTGGCTAAAACCGAGGTTCTGGTCCTTTCAAGACAGCCTGCTCAGTGCGCTCTCCATGTTAGGGGAGCCTCATTGAGACAGGTGGAGAAATTCAAGTATCTCGGGATTGCATTCACGAGTGATGGACGGCAGGAGAAAGAATTGGATGCTCGGATCGGTGCAGCAAGCTGTGTCAGACGCGAACTGTGGTGATCCGTGGTAACGAAACGCGAGATGGGTAACAAAGCCAAGCTCTCCGTCTTCAAATCTATCTTTGTCCCCATTCTCACCTATGATCATGAGGCTTGGGTAATGACCGAAAGAGTGCGATCGTGGGTACAAGCGGCCGAAATGAGATTTCTGAGAGGTGTGGTAGGTGTTACCCTACTAGATAGAGTGTACAGCAGCACAATAAGGGAATCTTTAGATGTTGAGCCGCTACTTCTCCGCATTGAGAGATCTCAGTTGCGCTGGTATGGCCACGTGATACGGATGCTGCAAACTGGTCTTCCTAGGCAGTTGTTATTTTCCAAGCCGGTGGGTAAGAGACCAAGGGGTCGGCCTAGAACCAGGTGGCTAGACTACATGGAGAATCTGGGTTCGAGTCGCTTGGGTATTACCAGGGAGGACATGCGCCTGATGGCGGAAGATCGCGATCGCTGGAGATCCTCCATAGGGCTGCTGCCCCTGCAACCCTAACGGATAAGCAGGTTTGAAAAGTAAGTAAGTAAGTAAGTTAGTTTTGAAATTTTAACTTCGGATTCTTAAAGACTATCAAAAAATAGAATAGGAATGTCTTCATCGATAAAATTGGGTTTAAAATTTAAAAGTTCCAGATTTTCAGGGCCTCTATCTCCTAAACGGTTGGATCAATTAACATTTTGAAAAAACACCAAGAATAAAATATTTCTCGTATATTGTGTACAATCTGAATATACCATTAAAAATAGGGGTTCCTATTTATGATTTCAAAGTCCCCCCCCCCCCTTCTCTCCCACAAGGGGGGGGGGGGGGGGGGTAATTTTTTGATTAATGAATTTTCCCTGGGAAATAATTCACTTTTGATTTTGGACATACAATGCTTAGTTTCCGAGATAGTCAGTTGTCTCAAGATAAATGCCCCACCCTGTATACCTTTTCATAGTGCGTTCCATTTGAATTTGACAGTGTGTAAGTAATATAGACCCCTCTCACATAAATAAGTGCTTCTTATTGAAAGTACTCTTGTCAGATTCGTATTTTAGAAGTTGGCTTTTCGTTCACTTTATGTGAGACACCCTGTGTAACAAATACGTTTTAAAATGTTTTTTTTTCTTGTCCTTTACAGTTCACGGTTCCTGGTGTGTTAAAACAAGAACAACCTCGAGAATACAAATTGAAAGCTTTGGTTGTCTTTCTCTTCTTTCTTATTGTTATATATATTTCCTTGACTTATGTTTTCCACAAACAACGCCAATTGCATTTAGTACAGGTAATGTTAATTTCTAGATACTAATAGTTTCTGCTTAAATGGAGAGACTGAATTCACTTATTGCCATTTCCTTTTGTTTCTTACACTGTAGATAGAAATTGAAGAACGAATCCATTTTCGTGAACAGTCTCGCATTTTAAGATTTTTTAACCTAGCTAAACAAGAATTGATTGCTGGCCGGATTGGAATAGATCTCCCTACTGGAAGCCCTCACAACTGTCTCCATCATTCCAGCTCCGAAACTAAGTGCCTCGAATGGAAACGTACAGCTCGCTTGCAGTGGTCTCAGAAGTTTGAGTCCCATGCTGCAACCCGTTGCTTCCATGTCATATGGCAAAGTCTCAGTCCACTTTTTACTCCTCACGATTGCTTTTCACTTTCCGGACATTGGTATGGAATGGGAGAATTAAAGAATCAGCATTGGCTTCTTAATTCGATTAACTTCTCCTCTCAGCCGTTTGTTACTGGAAGTGACCCTTTTGGGAATGTTTTAAATAGATACTGGGTTTCGTCCAAGGGTGTTAGCCTGTTTGTTGATCATGCAGTGCCCCTTCACGTTAGTCTAAATAAAAAAGCATCTGATGAACTCTGCTTTAAAGCCAAATACGAGAACCCTTATTCAAGAACCAACAACTACTTGCCATTTCTTAATTATACAGTTTGCACGAGCAGTGATATTCAGACCTTGCAATCGACAACCACAGGACAGTTTGGAAAATTGCAACATGTGACTCCTAACATATATTCCATGATGGAAAAAGTTGTGTGGACCTCAAGCAAAACCGATCAAGATGATATTTGGTCTTCCGTCCATGAAATTGCAAACCTAAGTGAACCGGCGTTTGATCCAGGAATTATTGTGTTAAACGAAGGGTGGCAAAAGGAACAGGGTGATTTATCAATGAATGAAAGCACCTTTGAAGATGTTAAGACCCACATAAGTCTGATTAGGAAAAAAGGCTTTCAGGTTGCATTAAAAGTGAGCCCTTACGTGAGTACGTCGTCAGAAAACTACCTGTCTGGAATTGAAAATGGCATTTGGATACTCGATGCAAAAGGTTTAGTGCCAAGTCTAACGAGATGGGAGTTGACAAAGAGTGCCGCTATTATCGACTTCACGAATAATCATTCTGTTGAGTGGTTTAATAATAAATTGCAGCAGTTACGTGATGATGGGGAAATCGATGGGTTTTATTTTGTAGGAGGAGAAACCAGTCAACTTCCTTTGCAGTACATAACTTCAAATCCTGTTAAAAATCCAGATGAGTTGAGTTACTTATATGCACAGGTCGCTTGTGACTCTCAACTTGCTTTCACTATAACTACAGCACCAGGCTCAAGTACTCAATCATTTGAAGCATTTGTTACCTTAACACCACGTACAACAACGTGGGACGAGAATACTGGTCTTAAATCTGTTCTTCGTGCAGTCTTAACTCTTGGGATAACAGGATATCCTCTTGTAAACCCAGGATCTGTCGGAGGAGACGTTTCGTACGATGATGGTTTGCCCGATAAAGAGCTGTACGTGCGATGGCTTCAACTCTCTGCATTTCTGCCAGTTTTACAGTTTTCGATTCATCCGAAATTGCTCGGTGACGACGTCTTCGAGTATGCCATTAAGGTAATCGAATTGCGCAAAGCTGTAGTCATTCCGTTACTACTATCGTTGATAAACGAAACTATAGCCTATGGCTTTCCCATAGTCCGTCCTCTCTGGTGGGTTGCACCCAATGATTCGACAGCAGCTATTATTGAAAATCAGTTCTTACTAGGCAATGATCTTATGGTTGCACCTGTGTTGGAGCCCAATCTGCAAAGACAAAAAATTTATTTCCCACAAGGAATTTGGCAGAATGCCCGCACCAAGGAATTGCACAAGGGTGGACGATGGATAGAAGCTCTTGTAATGTCAAGTGAAACCTACGCCATATCTTACTTTTATAGAGTCAACTTCACCAGCCCTTAAAAATTGGGAGAGTAGTTTTAAACTCTTGAATTTATTTTCAAGTATAGTATACGGGTTATGCTATCTTCTTTGTAAATAGATACAGAATTTTTTCCCACTCGCTTAATAGGATTCTTGGAAGTTTTTAGTTAGAGGATCACTAGTTAAGTACAAATGTTTTGTAGAATATTCAATATAAAAAGTCTACGGTCATTATTTGTATAAATGAAGCTTTTGGAATGCAACAAGGGTTAACTTAATTTGAAATTACTGTATATACTTGCATTGGGGTTATTCAGAAAGGAAAGTGCAAAAAAAAAGCAGATTTATTTTTCTATTGAAGTGATGTACAAATGTCATATTGATATAAAGTGGTAGAAGAACTTAACCACAGTTATCAGCTCCACATACCAGAGATGTGTTCCTTCAAAATAATTGTGGTAATGGGGGGGGGGGGGGTAGACATGCATGATGTTTTTGACATATCTCCGCAAAAGGAAATCACCGTATGTCGAATCAAGCAATTGTGGAGACTTGAATAGAATTTGCAAATTGATTCATGTTATATCAAATCTAGCTTCCTGGTCGAGTGGTATCCAGGTAGTCACAAACAAGAAACTAAAGGTAAACTCCATGGGAAAATTAGACCTCTCCCCCCCATCCAAACATTAAAATTGCCTCGGAAGATTGAAAATTGGCCTTCTGATCCTCCCACTCCTCCACAAAAAACATCGGAATGTGACGTCATTTCCCGCCAAGAGAATTTCATCACCAAAATTCAAGTCTCTTTCAATTCTACGCATCTGTTGTCGGAACGTTTTCAAATTGTTCTCTGGTTGGTTTTGTTAATAAGAAATCCAATAGAAATTTCATGTTTCATAGATTTCCACGATTAGAATCGATTAAAACACAGTGGATTACCTTTTGCCAAATTGTATCCAAAAGCGAACAGCATAGCATGATCATTTCATTTTGAACTGCCATGCTTTTTCCATTTTCCTGTTTAAATTCGTAGTCAATTAACAAAAATATATTGAAACTAGATTCTGTTCCAACTCTGAATGAGCCTATTTCTGGTGCTCTTTGAGAACAACAACTGTGACAGTACTAAGTGCCGAAGGAATGAGGTAGGCTATCTGCTGTCAAAAGGGATCTCTATACTCTAGAGTAACCTCTGCAAGCTCTGGGTAAGGTGGAGGGGAAAAGTGAAAGTTTTTTCATCTATTTTATTAATTTTGAGTCCGAATTGAAAATTTTTATATATGCAAAGTGATTATTGAGAAACAAAGTTACATTGGTCGCAGAATTTACTTTTAAGTTCTTCTCTCACTTAATATCGTTATGATTTTTGCATGTAAGTTCAATAAAAGAAAGCAAATCAACTTTACTTTTGCACCATTTTTTTGTGATAGGAGTTACCGTAATCTCACAATGTTCTTGCGAACAGCTACTATTTGTATTTGAAGGGGTGTGATTGGTAAAGTTAAGGTTGTAAAATTATGGAGTTGGAGTCAACAAAACTTTCCTGACTATGAGTCATGAGTGCAGCTAATACACATGTACGTACATAATCTCTCTCCATCTAAATCGTGTGTGAAGTTAGCTGAATAACGCTCTTTTATCATGTGTGCATAATAAATATCTTTGTGGAAAAGTTGTGTACCCTCTTTGAAGACGTCGCTCTTTTACCACGTTTATATCTGTGATGTGTATCTTTATCTTAGAATACTTAACGTGTTAGCCTGAAGTCAAAGTTGGAACAGAGAGAGACAGGCTCTTCCAATGTGATCTTGGAATGTAAAATATTTATTTTTATAAAAATATTAAGCCTCGATTTTAGCCAAGATATTAAGGGATATTGTTAGAATCGAACTTAATCTATTTTTTAAATAAGATACACATGTCCTGGAATACATGTGTGGGAAGTGAAAAGTTATTTTAGATGTGAGCCAGTTCAAGTATTTCAAATATTCAAGGAAAAAAATAAACTCGAAACTCTTTCATTGCTGGTGATAGGTGAGTTTAGCTGAGGCAATGACTGCTTTGCAGCAATAATACTACTACATGGACCAGTGAGATAACTTCAAAAGTTGAAACAAAAGATTTCATACACTAATGGAAATCAGTAATAATAATAATAATAATAATAATAATAAGGAAAGAAACTTTCTCTGTTGATACTATCTTTTTTCCGGGTAGATCAGGTTTTGCTCTACTCTTAGGCTGTGTTCAAAACGATGTGCTTAGTCAATGGAAGTCACATGATAGTGTTCAGTGTTAACTATTTCAATTTTGATCACTTATCCTTCATCCCGTCTGAAGGATGAGAAGGCAGAGTTCGCTTCTTCATTTCATACAAAAGAAGCACTGACACGATGGTAAATTAATTAATTAAATAAAACAACAATTATTCATTGGATCCTCAAAATTTTCTCCATTAAATAATTACATGAATTTATTAAAATAACTTGAACACAAAAAATTCATATTAATAAGAAAAAAGGCCAAAATTTATCAACGCTGGATATTCCTTAATTACCACCGTATGGTAATCAAATGTCCTCCAAAGAGTTTGGATGTTACGTAAAAAATTGATTTCATTGATTATTTTTACAAATTTTTATTTAAGTAAAAAGACAAATTTAAAAAACTTTACAGTTTTTCAATTTTAAACCATGTTTTTTAAAACGCTTGTATACTAAAACATGTTTGGTGGATGAAATCTTATCGGTATTTCAACCCCTTTCACTAATCTGATCTTGCTGAAATTTTGTACACATAGGTAAAGTCGGTGACAATGCATGAATCAAAAAAATTTTCCAGGAAAAGCATTGTTTTTTGAAAGTTTTTTTTTTTTCTATCCCTTGTTTTTAATATGTTGTTTTTTTTTCTATTTTTAATAATACACTATTTTTTATATGTTGAAGTTATTTTTATAAGTTTTTATAATAATCTGATGATATGAAATTTTTATTTCCAATTTCGAAGGTGCTTAAAATATTGTTTTAAAAATGGAAAAATTATATGTTATATAAACAAATTTTCTTCATTTATCGGAATTAAATACCGACATTGGTTTAGATTTTAATATGAAAATAAAATATTGATATATTAGAGGAAGTATTCTATCTTGACCGAATGAAAGCGATTCAATGAAAACTTTTTTTGTAGGGGATGAATTATAGCTTTTAGATACTGTAGGATAAAAGAATTTCCTGAGTTGAAGGCCAGACTGCTCCGCAGCTGGTGCATGAAGGGGGGGGGGGGGGGTTAGATTATGATTCTTGAACACAGTGCTCGGTGTTATGCTAACTAAATTTTGAATGGATTTCAGGCAAACTGCACTGTAAGTATAGATAAATGAACACAGCCTGTAGCCAATACCACCTAAAGAGAAAGCCTGGACATGGAAACTTCATACCTTGTTAAAACATAAGTAGTCAGCTTTAACCTTCCGTCGGGCACAATACTGTTAGTCACATCTGCACGTGTAATGAGCCTGTTAGGCACATTACATTAAAAGATCTGATTGTAACCATAAAACCTTTTCTTTATTTTTTTAAATCGTCCTTCCGTTAAAGAAAAACGTTTTTTAAGAGTTTTCTGTTAATTTAAAACGTAAGAGTTTTAAAAAAATGACAAATTCACAAAATTTACAAGAGCAGTATAATTGAGAGGAGAAATGTGCCTGATAGGCCACATTAAGAAACACACGTCTTATTATGAATACGATTATATATTTACAATATTTATTTGTTAAAAGAATAAGATAATTCAATTTAGTGAATCGATTTTGAAAAAATACCTGCCTCAGAAAGTTAGTTGCAATGTGCCTGACAGAACACTTTTATCACTAACCTCAATCAAAAATTTTTGACATGAACTAACAGATATGTATGAAAAGGTCACTAAATAAGAGACAGTTACTCAAAGTTTCAAGTATTTTTGGCATCCAGGAGTGCGAAGGCGATCTATAATACGAGCGCAACGGAAGGTTAATCGTATTTCTACCAATAATAAGCCCTAAATAATGACTTAGATTTGATGATGTAACAGTGTATGAAATTTCTATACACGGGCTTTCTCTTTAGGTGGTGTTGCTCTAGTCCTCTATTTTTTTCTTCCCCTTGTGGAGTATCTTTGAGCCTCAACAAAAGAAAGTAGATCAGTCCAGGTAAACTATCTGGTTACCAGCAATGAATAGAGTATAGATTGGGATTCAAGGTTTATGCATTTTTCATTTACATATATATTGGATCTGGTTTTCAAAATCTTTAATAACCTGCAGAATATATTCAAAATTTTATTTCTCGTGATGACGAGTTTACCTTTCTTCTTTGGAAGGGAGCAGCAGCTTTCAAGTGGCAAATCTCAAGAAGATTGCAGTTCTGTTTAAAAGGCTTGGCTTACAGGGTGTTAAAAATTATTGATACAGTTTTGCTTATGAAAAAGTTTGATGAAAATAGGTTTTAGTATATCTTATTAAAAAGAAGAAAAAAAAGTGCCGCCTTAATGATCATGCCCCTACGACATTCCAGTGATTGGTTAAGATAGACCTATGCCTTTAATGCTCTGATTTCCTAGACAGATCTCTAAAGAATGTATGTGATAACAAGAATTGAAGTAGAGATGCATCAGACTGCATTGCAAGAGATGGATGATTGAAGTTGATGCAGAGTTCCTGCAATTGACATCATAATCCCATTTTAAACCTAAAACACACAAAGGGGATAATTGCAGAAAATTTTAACCCTAATGCACAGAAACAGTTAGGTGGTTAATTGACTATAGTAGACTTTTTATTTACAGGATGAAATCTGCTTATACAAATAAACAATTTCTACCTAGAATTGGAAGTGCCTTCACTTTCAGGGTCGCCTAAATGAAAGTCCCCGTAGATCTATACAAGGTTATTACATTAATTATGCCCGGCCCAGCAAACATTTTAATAGTATCAAATGTGCAATTGCTATTCCTGTACTTCCCCTTTTGTATTTGGCCCACAGAACATTGTAGCTTGTTGATTGTAATCTAGATAAAATGTACCTGACAATTGTAAGACAAAGGAGAATACCGTTATGATGTAGGTGAACATAGGAATAAGGTTAACCAAAAAATATAAGTGAAACTTCTTTGTGCTATTTGGGAAATGGATTTTTGTAAAAAGTTGAGAAAGCAATTTAGATCCAATTCATTCTGAACTTGGTATATAATTTACAGTTTGTTTAAAAAATATACAGGGCGAGTCAAAAAAAGCCGGCGTGAGGGAAAAACACTAAGTCCCACGACAATAGGTTTTGCAATAATTAGTTTTTCCCTCACGCTGGCTTTTTTGATTCACCCTGTAAAATGTTTTGATCAATTGGAAATTATAGTCCTTCTCAAGTTAACCTTGCAGTGAAGGAAGAATACAGAGGAGAGATCTTTACGAAAGGGACCAACTAAACGGTGAACTGGACAATTCGTGAACTTTTGTAAAGTGGGTAGAATAAAAAAGCAAAAAAAAGTAAAATTTCAATTCTGGTATATTTACTGCATAATTACTATGTATTATAAAATTACTAGGAACTATAACACCAAAGGAAGAAAGGAAACCACTATTCCACATAAATGAATTTATAAAATTAAAACTCATAAGTACATTTCGGAGCTCTCTTGTCTCCTTCATCAGTGTTCCAAAGGAGACTTGCTTCTCTCTGATGGAGTGAGAGAGCTCCAAAATGTACAAATGAGTTTTAATTTGATAAATTCATTTATGCGGAAGAGTGGGTTTTTTTTCTTCATTTGGTGTTATCCTAGTGTCTGCACTTTTGGTTTCCTTGTATTTCTGTTACTAGGAACTATATTTCAGATGTGCAAGGACAAGAGCCTTATTGCAAAGTAAACTTGAGATGGACTATAGTTGGTATGTGAAATTAATCATTTTTCACATGAGACCCATAAATATGTTGCAATAATGAAAAATGGACTTTTGAATAAACGTCCCATGTATATACTGGTTTTGAGTTGTTGAATAAAAATCTATTTTTATCTAGCAGTTTATTTAACAAATTTTGTATACATGTATCACATTGGTTAATAAGTTTTTAGACTTTCTATAACTTTCTAATAGAACCATCTATGAACTTCTATTTGGTATAGAAGGGGTTTGGCATAGATATGTTCCATTCATAATCTCCCAACAACAAACTGACAAAACCATGGTCAACAACATGGATCTCTCGCAAGAAACTCTGTGTGGCAACATGCTGGCACAAGCGCATAAATTGATACAATTGTATGTGCGGCATCTGGCAAGAATACTGTCAACAGGTCCACATGTTTCAACATGTATAAATGCTTTGCTTCCGGAGACTATGGACTACCATCATAACGCACCAGTGCATCGCTCAAAGGCGATGGGCTGGGAAATCCTGCCTCACCCAGCATATTGCCTTGATCTAGCCCCTTCTAAGTATCATCTGTTTACGGCACTGCAGCGCTCTGTTAGCAACAAACAGTTCCATAATGAGGATGAGATCAAAGAGTACCTCAAGATATTCTTTGAGGCACAGCCGCTGACTTTCTGGTACAAAGGTATCAAAAGTTTGTCAAAGATGGCAAAAGGTGATGGATTGAGGGGATCACCCACAATCCTCATTGCAAGCTCTGCAACAGGACAATTGGCTCTTGTACTGTTTGTTGAGTACAAACAGTCATGTGATACAAAGTGTTTCCATCAATCATCCAGATAGTGTTCAATGTGATAGTGTCCACTTGCACCATAGCATAATTCCGCACGACATTTCAACGATGCCTGGTTGTTGCATGATAATTTTGCCTCGCCTCACTAAAGTAGAGGACCATGTTGATCATTTCCTCGTTGGTGTACTGTGCCATCTTGCTTTGGCCTGATTTTTTCTCAGCTTCAACATGCCTTCCTTTTTATACCAATTGCACAGGAAACTGGTGACTTTATGGTAAATTATGGAACTTTCCAGAACAAGATGAGGATAGCGTATGAAATAATTTGCATGCTTGGCAAATGATATTCAGAAGGAAGAAAAAAACCTCTGTGGTTACTTCCAAGACGAACCCAAGATCTTTGGACTCTGTTGCTCTCGCTTGCTCCTATGGCCACTCGTCCCTTGCCTCAATCTTGACAGGAATCAAGGTTTTAATGTTGCAGAGCTTGCAATGAGGATTGTGGGTGATCCGCTCATCGGATTTTGTTGAACTTTTTTTTTTGTTTGGAATTTGCTGTTGAACAACTGTGCAATTGGAATTTTTTGTTTATCTCTCACGGTTTTCAAGATAGAATTAGGACGTGTCCTAATTTGCATATCTGAGATGATGAAAGTTGCTCCATCAGCTAGACCACCCTCAAGTTCCTATTTATTCCCTGTATTGGAATTTGCATAACTACATTGGTATCCAGAGAGGAAGGTGTCAAAGGACTTTGACTCTCCCTGTATTCTTGACATATTAATTTATTTTTTTATGAAATCACAAATATTGCTAAAATGAATGAACAGGCCAACAAATTTCAACTGGACATCACATCAGATGTAGAATAAAGAAGAACAAGACCTTTTCATTGGGCAGGAAGCAACGGGGGCCCCTTTCTCATGCTGAGAGGCAAACATTTGAATTAAAAGGGCATTTGAAACGATTGGGAATGATGAATAGTGAATGGCAAGGAAATGTACTCTTCTATTCTTGGTAAAAGCAAATAGCCAAGATCAATAAGAAATACATTGAGTGAACAAACCGATGTGACTTAGAAGAAAGACAACCAAAAGATGTTTGAAACTGAACCTGTATTCCAATCCAATTAATGTTATACAACTCCTGGAAAAAAAAAGTATGGCATATAATGTTCTAACCTAACAACTACATTCAAAGAGTTTTGATATGGTAATAGAATACACCAGTGCCTTTGCTTTATAAATATTTTGTTTGTCTGTTCTTAAACTACTTGTACAAAACTTTTGTGACAGATCAATTGAAAATTAATTAAAGAATAAACAGTTAAAGAAATCCCCTCCTAGGAAAAAAGTTTTGCATATTGTAAGGAAAAGTGCACTCCGAGTGAAACATCACTTATTCTGATGTGTTAAATTTTCGCATACGCAAATTTCTGACAACTGGATTCGTGTATAAATTGATGGCAACAAATCTAATATACTAATTCTCTTATCCGTCTGTCCGTCCAAGGCCAACAAAGAAAATTACAACAATCCGTCCGAAGCGAGGGATTGTTGTTGCAAGACAATACCCCGTCATTGTTATTTAATTAAATAAACTTAAAAAAATAATAATTCTCTTGGTGGGTCCAAAGCCAGGAATTTTGTTGTGTGGTAAGATAATACTCTTAAGGGCAGTATCTTTTGAACGGGAATAGGTAGCCATTTGAAATTTTCACAGAGTATGTGTTATTATGGCGGATGGTGGATTGTCTAACAAATAATAAATGTAAAAACTTTTTTTTTTTTTCTGGTGTTTTTTTTTTGTTCTATCATAAAAACGGATATACATACAAGCGTCAAACTGGGCATGATTGAACAGCTGAAAAGTTGGCCAAGTGTGAGTTGGACTTGCGCAATGCCAAACATAAAATCTTTTTTTCAGGTGACCTGTTAATTTAATATTTGAAAACTTTTTTGTTCAAAGCGCTTATTTTATAAATTTCGACACTTCAACTATTATAGATTATATGTCTATAAAAGCCGAAATCGAGAGAACAGTGCCACACCTTCCAAAACCTGGCATATTTTGGTAAATATATGGTAGTACGGAACCCTCGATGCGCGAGTCCGATTCGCACTAGCCCAATTTATTTTATATGCAGATGAACAGTAACCTATATTGTTGCAGAATATAAGTTTTGAACACCATTGATGCTCCACTTTCATTTCTTTACCCTTCAACCTATGTGGTTGACACCCGTCGTGCGACGGGTGGAATTTCTAGTAAAAATTATTTGATTAGTTAAAATGGTGCCAAAATGGAGTTGATAATTGCGAAGAGTGAGTTGATAGACTAGCTGTTGAGAGACGGAAAAACACAAAATGAAGTCTCAAGAATAGTGGTGTGTAATTAAGGAATCCTCACCAGCACATGGAAAGCCTTTCAAACTTCAGGGGGTGTTGCAAATAAATGCAGAATTGGACGCCCATGAAGATAAGCAAGACTCAAGATCAATATTTGAAAAGACTGGACATGAAAATGAAAGTTTATCGTGAATCATCAAAAACGAGTGGAAGAAAAAAATTGTGCAACAGGTTACATGAAATGGGTTTTTGATATTGCAAGACGAAAACAAAGCGCTAATGATGAACGAACAAACAAAAACTTCTCCAGTGGGTCAAAACATATCAACATTGGTCCGAAGAAAAATGGAACACTGTTATTTTTTCAGATGAGACCCAAATAGATGTTAGCAATAGACATGTATGCTAGTATGTTTGTCTGGAGAAGTTCACAAAAAATTCCAGCCAGACTGTAAGTTAAGTAGCCAAAAATGCCAGAACGTTATGACTTGGGACTGTCTATCAAGTAAGAGAGTGGATAAAATGTGCATTGTAAGAGGAACACGGAACTCGGAAGGTTACAAAGAAATTCTAGAAGCTTTCTCCTTCCCACTGTGAAGAACAATTCGGTGACTCTTATCATTGGAACAAGAACGTTGCTCGATTCCTGCCTGAAAGCAACATCCACACATCTGTGGCCTGCGAACAACCCAGGTATAGATCTTATTGAGAACTGCTGGTAGATGTTAAAGAAACTCGTGCAGCGTAAGGCACCAATAACTAAAGAGCTAAAAGACAGTAGTTGTTTCTTGCTGCGAAGAAATTGACACTGAAAACTGTAAAAATTGGCAGAAAGTATGCCAGCACATGTTCAAGCTGTCATCAAGGCCATAGGTGGCTCTACCCAATATTAAACTGGTTGTTAAAGGCGTTGCTGAACGAATATGCAAAACTTTTTTCTCATAATTTTGACTATGCAATATTTTTTTTTTCCAAGGAGAGGGGTTTCTTTAACTGTTTATTCTTTAATTAATTTTCAATTGATCTGTCACAAAAGTTTTGGGCAAGTAGTTTAAGAATAAACAAATAAAATATTTATAAAGCAAAGGCATTGGTGTGTTCTATTATCATATCAAAAATCTTTGAATGTAGAATTTGTTAGGTTAGAACATTATATGTCATACTTTTTTCACGAGTTATAAATGAATTGCTGCATTAAGCAATCTAGATCCATCTTCTGTGTGAGCTGACCACTGATGAAGTGCACGACAAGCACAGGATGTGTTTTGATGTCGGGGACACTGAAGCAATACCCTTAATTAAGGATCAAATGTTAAAATACGGCATTCCTGCATATCATGTGGAACAGCTGGTCACCTCAATAGGCTACACCTCAGCAAAAGACTTGTTAATTACTAACAAGTTGCTAGCAGACCTGCCAACTCACCCGGATTCACCGGGTGTCACACGGATTTTGACAATCTCACCCTGTCACCCGACGGATCATAAAAATCTCCCGGTGAATAGTACTCTCGTAAAAGAGCCCCTAAATTTTCCCCTTCTTTCCCTATGATGCACCAGCAACTTACTTACTGAGTACTTATTTCACGTACGGTGTATTTTACTCCCTTAATTATTTTGACCAGTGTATAATATGTAATTGTGACATCCTAATCCTATATATTAAAACGCAAAGCACTTTTTTAAGAGCAAATTCGGCACTTCTGCGCATGCGCATTGATCATTGTTAATTGTTGCGTGTAATTGTTGTTAATTTGATCATCAATGTTAGCAAAGTTCTTGATTGTGACATCTTTGTGAAGAGGATTGTTTGATTGTTTATAAAACCACACACGTTTGCCGTCAAATTTTGACTGGTTCCATATTGTGTAACATTAAGTCCAACCACTGTTGGGTGGGACTGCTGTTTGGGGCACTTTTAGTTTGATGCATTTGCTGAGTGACAAGTGCTGGCGATAGCCACTGGTTTGTTTGTCTGCCAGCAGCTCTTCCATCATGAACCCCACTGTGCTTTGGAGGGCACGTTAAGCTGTTGGTCCCGGCTGCTACTGTCATCTCGTAGCAGTCGTTAGTTACTGGGATGACACAAAATTCCCTCGGAGTAAGTGCCTATTGTTCTGCGATAATCTACCCTATGTACAAGATCATTAAGTCCAAAAGTAAAATTTAAGTGCACAATTTTGTAACAATTAAATATTTTATCTATATGTATATTTTACTCTACAAAAATTTACTATCACCCAATTTTCCTCCAGAAAGAGTTGGCAGGTCTGTGCTAGATATTTCAGAAAAGGCGATGTTTTTTGTATTGCAACTATTTCGATATTTGATCAAGTGAGGTGGTATTTTTAATTCATTTGAGACGCCTTCCTTCCTTCCTTCCTTTTAGCCTCGGTTGGGTGGGCTGAGACTACTTTCGCTGCTTCTTTCTCACCATAAACGAAGCATGCTTTCAAGCACGTCCCACTCCTGACCTCGTTCTCAGCCAACGCTTCTTTCTGCTCCCACTACCATTTCCCCATTCAACATGCGCTTGAAAGGAAGAAAAAAACAAACAAACAAACTAGTGTCGAACCCAAGAGCTCAAGTGGATAGACGGAGGGATGGTTAATTTTATTATTGTTGTTGCAGTTCGTTTGGAAGGCTGTCAACTGGTCCAGGGGGACAAAGTGGATGGCTGTGGTATTATTTTTCCCAAAAGTAAAAACCAGTTTGAAAGGATTACATGACATGACGTGGTGGAAAACGGGCGGCACCTCACACGCAAAGTTTGCCTTAGGCATCGTTTTCACTGTTCGCTAATGAGAATCGAAGAATGCCTTTTCTCTTTCCTCCTCCTCCTCCTCCTTACTTGCAATTTCATGTATTTAGGACTCCGCCGTGATCGTTGTCCATATTTCGCTGTTTTTCGTCGTTTGCCTGGCCATGATGTCTCGCCGAGTGAATTGGGGCCGATCGACGTGACGTGAGCAATCGGCTGCTTCTGCTGGTGGTGGCAGATGTCGAGAGCGAGCGGAGCATTTCACTACTCACTCCATTAAAAACTTTTAAGCTATGTTCCAACATGGCTCGAAAACTGAGAAAGTTTTTGATCCTCTTCGACAACCCCAACCTTCTCTATTTCCCGGGACAATTCATTAGCGGTCGAGTGCTCGTCGAATTGGAGGAAGACACACCTGTCACTGGTCAGTGGAAAAAAAAACAAAACCAAATCTCACGACACTTAATTACAATAATTGTAGTTGACCCCTTTTTTAAAAACATATTTTTTATTAAAGAAATTTGTGAAATGTAATTGGAAAGAAATTGGTTAACTATAGATTCCCAAAATCCTAATCTAACCCCCTCCCCCCCATCTTAACACCTGTTGTTGCCAAGGAAGAGTGAAAGAGGTCAAAAGAATTCACTTGTTTGCCAAGAGCATTGATTGCACATTCTGGGAGAGAGATGTTTAAACATACGCCTCTTCCTCGTACTGATTTCAATGGAGAGGTGAAAGGGCATCTTATGTGGGGAGCTGAGACGAAGTTGCTAATTTTGCTTTTATTAGTATTGGAAATTGTATATAATTAATTATAGAGCCATAATTTTTCTCTGTTGAGTGTCATGGCAAAGGAAAATATACTTTTTGTCACTTAAGCCTCCCTCTCTCATCCTATGTCATATGAACTTTAAAAATCCTCTATTGACGCAGTGCTTAGCTTTTTAGTTTTATTTTACAAGGAATCTAAATGACAAAATACTGCCAGAAAAGAGAAACTGGGGGAGGGGGGTAATAAATTAAAGCAGTAATTGGAGAACTTGTAATAAATATGTTCTGCAAATTTATCTTCACCAATTAAGCGATTTTCTTTCCCTGTGATTCTTACTCCTTTTTAACTCACTTTCATGCCGATACAAGGTGAGTCAAAAGTCTGTCACCCCCTTCCTATCTTGGATACCAATGTAGTTATGCAAATTCCAATACAAGGAATGAATAGGAACTTGAGGGTGCTCTATCTGATGGAGCACCTTTCATCATCTCAAACATGCAAATTAGGGCACATCCAAATTCTATCTCTAAAACCATAAGCGATACACAACAAAATTCCAATTGCACATTTCCACATTCAACAGCAAATTCCAAACAAAACAAAACAAAGTTCACCAAAATCCGATGAGCGGATCACCCACAATCCTCATTACAAGCTCTGCAACAGAACAATTGGCTCTTCTACTGTTTATTACTTTATTACTTCCAAACAGTCATCTGATACAAAGTAAGTCTTTCCATCCATCCAGATAGTGTTCAATGTGATAGTGTCCACTTACACCATAGCATAATTCCGCACGACATTTCAATGATGCCTGGTTGTTGCATGATAATTTTGCCTCGCCTCACCAAAGCAGAGGATCATGTTGATCACTTCCTTGTTAGCGTACTGTGCCATCTTGCTTTGGTCTGATTTTTTCTCAGCTTTAACATGCCTTCCTTTTTATACTAATTGTACAGGAAACTGGTGACTTTATGGTAAATTGTGGAACTTTACAGAACAGGATGAGGATAGTGCATGAAATAATTTGCATGCTTGGCAAATGATATTCAGAAGAAAAAAAAAACTCAGTGGTTACTTCCGAGACTTAAACCCAGGATCTTTGGACTCTGTTGCTCTTATTCCCTCCTATAGCCACTCATCCTTTGCCTCAATCTTGACAGGAATCAAGGTTTTAATGTTGCAGAGCTATAGAAGGAGATGAAGCCAGAAACTGTGGAAACAGATTAACAAGAACAACAGGAAACCACTATTCCACATCAGATGTTTATGTTGTAATAAACATCTGATGTGGAATAGTGGTTTCCTGTTGTTCTTGTTGTTGCAGAGCTTATAATGAGGAGTTTGGGTGATCCGCTCATCGGATTTTAATGAACTTTTTTTGTTTTGTTTAGAATTGCTGTTGAACAAATGTGCAATTGGAATATTTGTGTATCTCTTTATGGTTTTCGAGATAGAATTTGGATGTGTCCTAATTTGCATATCTGAGATGATGAAAGGTGCTCCATCAGATAGAGCACCCTCAAGTTCCTATTCATTCCCTGTATCGGGATTTGTGTAACTACATTGGTATCCAAGATAGGAAGGGGGTAACAACTTTTGACTCGCCCTGTATATATTTTATTGTCCAGTATGCCTGTTCTCTCTTTGTCCCATGTTGCTATCCTTAGTGATTCTATGTTGAAGTTTCCCCACATGCAGGCTTCTCCAGGCCCTCTTGAAGGGGCACGCCGCCCGGCTGATTGTGGTGACTGCCTGGCTGAATACACGAAAAGATGCACAACACCTCATAGTGTTTATTTGTTTTTAATTGTTGTTCACCCAGCTATTTTATCTTTCCATCCATCTGATAAAATTTCTGGGGAGAACACAGCCCACACATGTCCCGATCAACTCCTCTCACTCCCTTCATTTTCGCTTTCTTAGTGGTTGTACATTCTCCGATATACCAACTCTCCTCCAGGACATTCCACCTGGCATTAAACATCTCATTATCCACATAGGCACAAATAAAATCTCTTCTTCTTCTAAGTCACCTTCTTTATCTTTAATCCTACCAAGCTACAGAAATCTCCACAGCCCTCAAACTTGCACAGATCTTGTCCAACACCTCAAAATGTTTCTACTTCTTACAACACCCTTCACTCTGTCCTAGTCACATTTGCAAGTATGGTCTCCATCTTTGATTCAAGGGTTTGGATCTCATCTCCCATAACATGATCAGATACTGCCAATCTCTTGCCACACTCAACCTTTTTCCAATACTACACATGACACTGGCGATGGCACTTCATGCCATATCTCCGACAACATCCATTCACCATTGTTTCACCAGCTTACCTTCACACTCAACACCTTCAACTAACACCAACATCAACTCCCAGCATCTCCATTATTTCCATCGACACAACCTCACCCACCACTCCCTCTGCTAATTGCTCCACCACTCCTCATCCCAATGACCCCTCTAATGATCCACCTTTCACGATGTTCCTTTTTCCTCAACACTTTCTCCTAATGACTGAATTCTCACACCTACACAACTTCTTGACAAATTACCTTCACAGAGCACTATGCATATACCAGACACTTTCTCACAAACACTTAATAGTTCTAACACTTCTGCCATGCCACACACAACACGCACAGTTCTACCAAACAACGATCAACCCAAAACATGTGACTAACAGCCAACTACCCTCCTGCCTTTTTTCCGCTTAGAAAGCTTTGCGACAAATTCAACATCTACGACGCCCACAAAATTACCTTTTCCCATGCTTGGTATTATGGATTGCAAAGTGTGTCAGAAGCAGTATGTCGGAGAATCTGGTAATACACACGTACCAAATTCGCCAGACAGAAGTTTGACATCCTCAGCAATGCTGACACTCCTGTCGCTAAACACTTTAATTCCCCTGGTCACTCTTTAAAGGACGTCAGCCTCTAAACTCCCAATAACTTCCCTAACAAAAAAGAAAGAAAACAATTCGAGTCTTTTCTTATTTGGAAATTCAACTCCTTAACCCATAAAGGCATTAACCTTAGCAAAGGCACCATTCCTTCTTCACCTTTTTCGTATTCCCCTCCCACCCCACCTATTCCCTAATTTGTTGCAGGCTTGTCTAGGCCCTTGTCTATTCCTTTCTATAATTTTCCCTCTCCTTGCCTATCTTTCTATCAGTTTTTTCCACATTCTTTATGTTTTCTCAATTATTTTCTGTTTTAATGTTCTTTCATAATTTTCCTCTTCTATGTTCATCTTTTTGTCCAGTCCTGTATTCTTTTGGTAAAGTCGGACCTGCTTGTGGGAGCACCGTTAGGTAGTTGCATTTTATCCGGTGCTCTTATATGCGGACTTCGACTGTTTCATTCCTAGTCTCTTCTTAGTATTTCTGGTCATTTTGATTATGTATGTGTTACCCTATCACATTTTTTCCACTGTCCCCTACCATTAGTCCTCCTTTTTGTCGTATCCCACCACGTATTCTATTCATTTCCAGGCTTCCCATTTGTTCTCTCCAATACCTAGCCCCCCTCCACATTGTCTCTATATATAAGCACTCCTTTCATTACTTCAGGGTAGTTCTCTAATATTCTCCTTGCTTGACTTAGAGAACGTCAGCTTTTTATTTATTATTTTTTATTACTTATCATTCGGCATGGTGAGTGGAAATGCCTTTCAGAAGGTGTTCCCTCTACACATGGGACATCGTTGATCGCGGAATGTTGAATTCCTGAACAACCTCATGTATGGTTGAAGAATATCCCATGTGTTAAGCACCCACATTCATTTATTTTTAAATTTTGATGAATACCCACTAGTGGACCAAGCCATTAGGAAACGACTTCGTTTTCATGGATCACAAGGAGCCTGCCTAGTCTCTTATAAAAAATAATACTTGATTAAAGTTATTTCTTCATCATGTTTCAGCGAGAGGCCATCATCAGGAATAATAAAAATAGAAAACACTGGGACTATATATGGGATATTTTGTATTTGTCATGGGAGGAATTGGGCTTAGTAGCTTAGTGAATGAGAGTTTAGGTTGATGGGGTGGTCATTATGAGGATCATTGGTCGTGTAAGCAGGAGGGGAGAAACTGAGGAACTCATTGGGTCAATGAGTTAAAGCTTATGGAAATGGAGTTAAAGCTATCGGGCCAAGAGGGGCAGCATTTCAGAAAAGGCCACCTTTGTGAACTGCTCTAGGGCTGCCGTTGTGAAGGTGTACCGCGACTGGACGAACCAGACAGTTTCAAGCAACCGAAGAGGTAACACTGGGGCCCCACGGGCCATCGATTCTAGAGGCGAGCGTCGGTTACGACGCTTGGCCAAGACCGATCGGCATGCCACTGTTGAGCAACTGACACAGCAAATGAACAGTGGAGCCACTAGGTGTGTCAGCACCAAGATAGTGCAATGATCCCTCTTGAGGTTGGGGCTCCGGAGCAGGCGTATGGTAACAGCACCCATGTTGACGCCTGTGCATTGCCAAAAACTCCTCCAATTCGCAATGGACTATTGCCATTGGACCTTGGCCGAGTGGCAGAGGGTTGCTTTCTCTGACGAGTCACGGTTTCTGGTGAACAGCGTGGACGGACGATGGAGAATTCGAGAACAGGCATCCCGACACCATCGTTGGCAGACGACAGGCTGGTGGGGGAAGTGTGACTTTTGGGGGATGTTTTCGTGGTATGGTCTGAGTCCACTGATACCGCTGGAGGGTACACAGAATGCTGTTCGTTACCTGACGATCGTCGCAGACCAGGTACATCCCTTCATGTCGACAGTGTTTCCTCAGGGTGATGGCACGTTTCAACAGGACAATGCTCCCTGCCATACTGCCAAAATTGTCCACGACTGGTTCGAGGAGCATGAGGATGAATTTAGGCTACTCCCATGGCCACCAAACTCCCTGGACCTCAATCCCAATGAACATTTGTGGAACCATCTCGATCGCCATGTCCGCAAGCTGGACCCTCCACCACGCACGGTGATGGAATTACGGGATGCACTGATCGGCGAATGGTCCCAGATACCTGCAACCACCTTCCGAGGACTTATTGACTCTCTGCCACGTAGACTAGCTGCTGTGCTTGCTGCCAAAGGTGGATATTCCGGATACTAGCAGGTGGTCATATTAATGTGTCCCAACCCTGTACATTACGGATGAATAAAATACAAGGAAGATGTTGATAGCATAGGATAATTGATATATGGGGTGGGAGTTAAAAACCTAACTTCTCGTTCACTAAACACTTATCTGTCCCATGATAAATATGATTATCAAACATATCTCCCGTATACAGTCTCAAACTTTTCTATAATTCCTGTTGATAGGCTCTGCCTGACACAAGTTGAATAAATA
This sequence comes from Rhysida immarginata, assembly GCA_023313115.1. Taxonomy (NCBI): domain Eukaryota; kingdom Metazoa; phylum Arthropoda; class Chilopoda; order Scolopendromorpha; family Scolopendridae; genus Rhysida; species Rhysida immarginata. Next base: position 979,905 of record JAHWFO010022369.1, read on the forward strand.
ACTTTACATCAAAGATTACTTAAAAGCCCACTATTTATAATAATTCAGCAATAAAAAACTACAAGTCTCTCACTATGATAACATTAACTAAAGTTGAATAAAAAGGTATTATTAGAACTTCAGAACCTTTTGATGTTTTCATGGACAACGTTTATACATACTACATAGAGTAACAATCAAGCTGAATACAGTAGTATTCAAACAAACAAGATTTAATGAAGAATTAAACAAAAGATTCGTGTATTGTCAATTGCCTACTGGTTTTCACGGATGGTCCAGTCCTTGAATACAGTAGAGCACAAGAAAAATCACTAAAATAACCAAATCAAAAAAAAAAAAAATGATTCCTTGGCTCTATGATGAGATTGATATTAATTATTAAAACTAGTTATAATTTGTTTATTGTTTAAACCACTAAAATTGAAAAAAAGTTAATTAAAAATAAAAGTTACCAACAAGAAAGGAAGGAAAGAAACCGCTATTCCCATTTACGTGGCATAGTGGTTTCTTTCCTTCCTTTCTTATTAACCTAATGTCCACAGTTTTGGCTGTTTGCATATTTTATTAAAAGTTACCAATTTTTAGATGTAATCAAGTCTTAAACTTGAGTTGATCATCAATTTGTTGATACTAATGTAATCAGGTGGAATGCCTTGATGGAATTGATGGTGCTCCACCCTCTTTCCTCAATATGGTTGAGCCTCTGAACCAGATGGTCGCCCACTGAGGACAATCCACCGTTGTTGTCAATGTGGATCGAACTTTTTAACATCTTAATTGGCACAAGGTCAAAAATAATAAATTTTATATTACATGTAATGTTTTTGCAAAAACTTTTTCTACATGCTTTTACTGCACAAAGGTAAAGGCAAAAATTTCAAAAATTATGCCTAAAACGCACAGCAATAGAAAATGTTCTTTGGATCAATTTTCAATCACAGTTCTCAAAAAAATATAATTAAATCAAATAAAACAGTTTTTTAAACCTTCCTGGGTTCATCTCTAATGGAATTACTTTTATCATGGTTATTAGAAGATAGAGGTTGGTCAACACCATTCTTGTCCATTGTTAAAAAGATAATTTGGGGAAACTGCTCTCACCTGAAGGCTTCGATATCGAAGTAGTCCATTGGCTGCCAAGAATTTATCTTATATTTAATGAAGATCTTCGACAGTGCACATTTCTCCTAATATTTCTTTTACTTTCAAGTATTTTCAGGTGTTGTACTAATTGGATCTAAGTTGTGGCTAGAATTGTAGCAAAGATAAAAGGGATCTTTTTTAAAATTTCTTTCAATGAAGAATGATTCTTGAAATGGTAACATGCTCTTCCTCGAAAAAATTTCATGCTTTCTAAATCATCACGAGTATGTGATTTGCATTTCGACAGGCAATTTATTATAACTTCTCTTGCTTTCTTTTCCTCTTTTACCTATTAAGTATCAAGGATTTTAAATAACCATTGGATCTATTTGAAATTTAACTTAGTAGGGGATCGGCCCATTGAGGCTTGGCTTGGCCCTCCCGAAACTGGAAATCCACCCATTTGGGTGATTTTCAGTGGAAAACAGCTTCTTAGTAAGGGGGCAAGAACAAACATCCATGCCTTCAGCAGGATTTGAACCCCGAAAAAGGACTGCACCTTAATGCCTTCAGGCATTAGGCTGGCTTATTATATCAGGTCCAGGTGAAAGTTTTTTCGTTTCTTCACCCTTACTTTTTGAATGGTTACAATCCTCTTGTAGGATGATTTGAATAATGCAAATTTTTTTCTACATTAAAGAGAAATGATTGGTCATTCTTTTGCACTTACTTGTCTAAGTGAAAACATTCAATTTTATTTTGAAAAAAACATCTGAAATGGCACCTACATCACCAATAATTTGAGCCTGCCTGTTGTAAGAATTTAAACATGGCCGTAAAGCAGCGGAGGCTGCTCGTAACATTTGTACAGCATTCGGTGATGATTCTGTCACCGACCGGACAGCACAGAATTGGTTCAAAAAATTTAGAACTGGTGATGAGCGTCTTGAAGGTGAACCGCGTACTGAACAGCCTTCAGTCATCAACAACGACGCCCTGAGACCTGAAATTGAATCGGATCCAAGCCAGAATAGTGCAGAGCTTTCTTCTAAGTTTGGATGTGACGATTGGACCATAAGAAGTCGTCTGCATAAGACTGGAAAAGTGAAAAAACTGGATAAATGGATGCCCCAGGCATTGACTCACCATTTGCACTTCTCTCCTGTTGCGTAACAATTCCGACCCATTTATTGATCAAATTCTTACGTGTGATGAAAAATGGGTTTTATATGATAACAACCTCCTCGCAAACGAGCCAAGGCAGAACTCCACCCTAGGAAGATACTCTTGAGTGTTTGGTCGACAACAGCTGGTATAGTCCATTATGAGCTCCAAAATCCAGGACAAACTAACACAGCAGACGTGTATGTTGGTCAGCTTCAATGTACACATGAAAAAATCAAGCAAAAACAGCCAGCTCTTGCGAACCATATGGGTGTTGTTTTTCTTCGTGACAACGCACGTCCGCATACGGCAAAGCTGAGCCGTCAGGCAATAAACAAACTTGCCTGGGAAGTGTTACCTCATCCACCGTACTCTCCGGATATCTCTCCAACAGATCATCACCTTTTCCGATCTCTCGAAAACCATTTGAGAAAGAAGTGCTTCAAGACAGAAGAAGAGCTAAAACATGAACTGGCTGTGTTTTTCAACTGTAAAACTCATGACTTTTATAAAAAAGGAATTTATGATTTAGTATCTCGTTGGGAGAAGGTTGTTGATAATGATGGAGATTACTTCGATGAATAAAAAATTCATTTATGCATTAATCTGAGCACAATTGTAATATTTGCAAAAACAAAAAAACTTTCCCCTGGATCTGATAACTTCATCTCCAGTAATCGTTAAAATAGTTTTTTATTGAATTTTTTAATTTTTTTTAAAAGCGAATTTTTCATTTTTTGTCTTTCATGAGATTGTCGATTAACATGTTTATTAAAAAAATGTTTAAAACTTAAAAAAAAAAAAAAAGTTAGTGGACATTAAGAATATTTTTTGAAAATATTTGAATTGTCAGACTTTCTTCTATGTTTTACATTCCTTAAATTTAATTTTTTGTTCATGTAAAATTAAATAATAATATTTTTTTTTTAATTTTTCAAAAAATTTACTTTAATTCAACTTCAAAATATATTGGCAACAGACTACTTAGTACGTCAGTGTCATCTGGTGGTCGACTTCCATGGTAATAGTCTTTCTAGGGGAGTTGACCAACCATTAATTTCAAATAACCATGCTTATATTTTGATTTTTTTTTTTTTTTTTGTATTGTTGAATATATTACATTGTTGGTAATTAGTTTGGTATAAGGGTACATTTACAAGCATACCAGAAAAATCTACAAGAGATTTTTCAGCCATTCTAGAAAAAAGCCTGCCATTTCGAATTCTGGCAAGTTCATTCCCATGCACACCAGAGTTATTTCTCACCATCACACGACAAATTGCGGGAGAAACTAGCTGCAACAAAGAAGCAAAGTGCTCACACGCAAGTGCAGACACTGCCCAGATCATAGTGAATAGTTCAGCTCTTCTGGTTGGCTGCTTGTTGCAAAGGACTTAGTTTGAGTGGGTCTTCCTCTCACTATTAGCTTTATGTCATTGAGAATCTTGTGCAGGAGGTATGCTCCTCTTGCCAGACTGTAGTATGCAGTGCAATGCCCGTAGTGAGACTCAAAAACTCGTGGCCAAGGCGAGAACTTTTCTGGTGTTTTGTGAGTTTTCTTATGTGCTTATGTATGAGAACAAGCTTACTTTTTTTTTTAACATTTTTTATATGATTGATCATGCTTCTGAAATTTTAATATTTGGCTTGCCCAAAGTATTTTCATTGGATTTAAAGAATATTGTTTGATTGAACTTAAGGTTTAGTTAGTGCCCAGCTTATTTTTTTAATCACAAGAAATATTGGTAGTTATCACAGACATTTAATCATTAGACAGATGACAAAATCAGCCAATCATCTAACATCAGTGAACAAAACTTTCTTTGTTTATTTACTTTACTTTATAACTACTACGAAAGAGGAAATGCAAAAATATTCTTAACAACAACAGAAATAAAATATTCTGCTATTCTTCACTACAATATTTATTTTCTTTTAAAAATTTCAGGTGTATATTTCCATGTTGTTGGTGAAGGAATTGTCAAGCTGTCAGACCGAAACAGGCAGCGGCATAATGATCGTGAAAATTACATTGATTTTCGAATGAAGCTTTTAGGAGAAACAGGTGAGGGATAAAGAACACTAGTCTGTTCAGGAATTTTCTAAAAATGTACAAGGTAAATCCTGTTAAAAATACAAATTGAGATGCCCAAAAGAATGACTCTTATTGGCCATTATACAAGCATATACAAATTTGTTATGTAAGCTTCTGTTATTAGGACTGTTAATAAGAGAGGCAGTCATAAAGTTCATATCATTGGTCTAATCTCCCACACTGATCACATGAGTTGGGAGATGCATTTTTGAGCTTCTACCAGCTTTTTACGACTGCTACAAGGTGGTAGTAGCAGCTGGGACCGACGGCTAAATGTGTCCTTTGAAGCCCGGGGGCGGCGCCCCGCGGTAAAGATCTTCACTAAATGGTCATCCATCTAGTGACTAGCCATGCTAGGTGATGCTTAACTTCACAGAGCTGGCTTGCTCTGTGAAAGCACTCTAGCCCACGACCTCCCCTTTCGCCTCTTTTTATATGGTCTTCTACAGGGCGAGTCAAAAGTCGTAAATGAATTGAGACAGAATTTGGATGTGATCTAATTTGCATATTTGAGATGATGAAAGGTGAACCATTAGATAGAGTACCCTCAAGTTCCTATTCATTCCCTGTATTGGGAATTTGCGTAAGTACATTGGTATCCTAGATAGGAAGGGGGTAACAGACTTTTGACTCGCCCTGACTGCTTTATGATGTTTACTTTCTTTTATTGTGTTCTTCATAAATTATTAAAAAATTTACTGCAACCATTTTTGGTTTTCTTTTTTTAATCTTTTTTATATTTTGGCCTTTTACTACTTTTAAATTGAAAGGTTTAATGTTTTTCATGGTTTGAATCATGGGATTGAATGATAAACATTATTCTGGTTAAAAGTAGAAGACAATTTTTTATTTAATTTACACCCTTCCCTCCCTGCAATGCCAAGGAGAACCAATGGTTATTGGAGTCATAGCCTATAACAATGGAGAGTTATCCCATTTATTGTAGGCTACGGCTGGAGGTTGGTTGTTAGTACTCTGTTGAATTATGGGATATTTAATTTATCTCCCAATCGCTAGAGTGGTGGTGATGACTGTACAAATAAAATAACCATGGCAGACGTGATAGATTAAGGCCTGCTCATTTGCTAAGAAATCGTGAAATCAGGAACAGCATCTGGAGATGCTTTCTATTGGAGACCTCCAGCTGATAATTTACGATTTTGTTAAAGCAGTTTTGCCACTTATTAAAAATAAAAAATTTTGTAAAGCAAAGTTGTTTGAATTTACAAATGAAAAACTGAAGTGCATTGGTTGCAATGTGAATGCAATCATTCTGTTCAAAATGAACATAATAAGGAACATTTAATTAAATTAATATAAATTATTTTTACAAATTATGCAAATAATAAAGCCGACAAAAAACTTAAATTTCTGCTGCTACAGAAAAAAACCTTTATCCAGAAAAGTTTTAAAACTTTGATAACATTATATAAAATGTTTTATATAACTAATAATTCTAATGATATTTGCTGTTTCTAAAGTTTTGTAAATTCAATTTACAAATAAATTTTAAAATGTTGTCTTATGTCTTTCTACGATTATGAAATGCCGCCCCCCCCCCCATTATTTGCAATTCAGTAATAAATTATCTACCTTTATTCGATCATCATTAAGAACTTGAATTTCATTCATAACTTAATGAAGGTAAATGAAATATATGCTGTCAGAAACTAGAACATAAATTTTATGTTCTAATATTAATAAAAATAAAATACAAATAATAGTGAGAAACTGGAAAGGACTGTGGATAACGACATGACCAACTGACAACAACCTCTTGTCCACAAAAGAATTTTATTAAGCATATACGTATTTCGAACTCATTGAGTTCATTATTCAATGCCGATACAGAGTTTGGTTGAATTACAGAGAATATACGAGGTCTGTTCAAAAAATACGTAGACTGACGTCATAAAACAAAATATACTTTATTCAGAAGTTACACATCTGGGTCCCCTTCAAAGTACTCTCCTCCCCGACGCACACACTTATCCCAACGGTGTTTCCACTTTTGGAAACAGTCCTGGAACGCTTCTTTTGTGATGTCCTTCAGCGCCTTCGTTGCATTTGCCTTTATGTCGGGAATCGTCTCAAGTCTCCTTCCTTTCAAAGGTCTTTTGAGTTTGGGAAACAAGAAGAAGTCACAAGGAGCGAGGTCAGGTGAGTAGGGCGGGTGAGGAAGAACAGTGATCGAGTGTTTGGCCAAAAACTCTCGAGTTCTGAGGGCTGAATGGGCTGGAGCGTTGTCGTGATGAAACAACCAGTCACCTCTCGTCCACATTTCTGGCCTTTTCCACTCGTCCAGTGGCAGTTTTTCCGAGTTTAACACAAAATTTCACAGCAACTCTTTGCTCGTTCAAGTCACTCATTCTAAAAATCCGCCAAACGAAAAAAAACTCACTTCACAAACAACCGCGTAGCTAATCAACCAATACTGATATTTGCAATCAAAAAACTGCCTTGTAATCAGCGGATCTGTCAGAAGATGGCGACACCAAGCGATTTTGATTGGGACCAACAGGGCCCGCGCAATTCAAACAGTCTACGTATTTTTTGAACAGACCTCGTACATAAGGGCCGGAGTGGCCATTATCCAATAAAAATTGTATTACAATTATTCATTGTAATTTTAATAATCGGAATTCGATATCGATTGTAACGATTGTTCGCGACCAGGAGGAAGTATCTCTACTAGGTCCGCGCTTCTGATGTTAAGAGATTGTTTTCCCCCATTGGTCTTTTTTATTTTGTAATTTACATTTGGACCTTTTTATTGGATAACAGCCACTCCGGCCCTTATATATATTTTCTCTGTAATTCAACCAAACTCTGTATCGGCATTGAATAATGAACTCAATGAGTTCGAAATACGTATATGCTTAATAAAATTCTTTTGTGGACAAGAGGTTGTTGTCAGTTGGTCATAAATAATAGTTCTAATTTTATCTTGTGATAAACTTCTTTTTACGATTTTTCAAATTTTGTATATTTATTTTTTAAGTATTTTATTTGTAAACTTGACTTTCCAATATATGATGCCAATAATGGCTTCTGGAAATGCCAGATTTTCTTCATATATTTCATCAAATATTATAATAATTTTTAATTATTATTATTGTTGTTGTTAAAGTTGAGTAAATCTATGAGAATAGATCCCAACTCCCATAAATGTCGTATGTGCTAAAGCTCTGGATGTAATATGTAAAATGTTAATGCTCTAAATGCCCTCTAGGTGTCGCCAATAGCAGAAGCACATACAGTGCAGGAAAGACTATCTTGACGATTTCATTTGCTACTATTGCAGAAGGCAAATGAGATAACCTAGCAACTACAGGAAGTTTTTGCCTCCATGGTACACGTACAAACTACAAGCCTTCACTTGATACACTATGATCTAGCTATCAAAGATCGAAATCGAAGGGGGAAAATGAACGGAGAAAATAAACCGGGCGGCGCCGAATCAACAATTTCTGCTTCATTTTGATTAATTTCTGTTGCAAACCCTAATTATTCATTATTCAATAATCAAATCAACAGCGAGTTTACTATTTCAAAATAAAAGTTTATTAGTCGTAGAGAAGTAAAAAAAAAAAAAAAAAAAATATTCCACAGCTAAGTTAATCTCTCCTTGACTTAACTGTAAGTCCATTGACAACGACTCGTGTTTTGATCACAGCTTTATTAGGGTTGCCATCCGTCCGGGTTTCCCCGGATTTGTCCTAGTTTCGAGGGCGCCCGGGGAGCGTCCGGGCGGGGTTTCATTTGTAGTCCGGGTTCTAAAGTTTTCAAATTAATGGCATGGATGATGTTAGCGGTCACCGCCAAAACGCGCCTCTGAACCACCGCGCACCCCGGCGCCGCGATCAACTGACTCGTTCTTTTCCCTCCCCTCTCGTCTCAGTTATTAAAAAAAAACAAACAAAAAAAAAACAAACTTAAGCGGACAGTGTAAGACATGTGTAGAAAGCGGTGTTGAGTTGTAACTATAAGTTAAGGTGGTAAGTTCTAATAAAACATGAGGCTATTTAATTATATTTTCTTCAAATACATAAAAAGTTGATTTATAACAATTAAAACTTAATTTTATTTTGCTGAATAACTTTAAAAAAAACACTGTTTACATGTCCGGGTTTTAAGCTCCGAAATCCGGGGTTTTCATGCATCATGTCCTGGTTGGCAGATTTTTGAGATGGCAACCCTAGCTTTATGAACATTCGTTTCATTCTTGCGAATGAACTACAAAGCCAACTTTTCAGCAGCTAGCTTAAAAACCTAGGGTGGGCAGAGCTAGCGTAGCACCAGCGTGTATGTTCCGAAAAAGTCTGGTTAGCTTTCTGAATCCACGTCTGGTGTTGCTAACAAGAATGCTGCCACTGCAGCTTGGTTTTATCAGGGCAGACATCCAAATGTTTCCCTTTTATTTTTGAGTGATCTATTGTGTTCACAAGTGAAATGAAGTGAATTTGAAGTGATCTTGTCAACCACAATGGCAAAGACACCCGTTTATAGAAAACATCATAACAGGGGCATGAAAACTGGCGCTTTCTTTACAATTTGTAAACGAAGGGCCAATCAGCCATGCGGAGATTTTTCTGTATGCAAAGGAAAAATGATCTCCAGAACAGGACCAAAGGCAAGGTCATGTTGGAGTGTTTTTTGACTGTTCAGGAATCTCTAATCATGAATCTAACCATTAATAAGGAAAGACATGTCGGTATTCTACGCAGTCTTCACAATTCTATTCAACAGAAATGTCCTTCCTTTCCTTCACAGAAAAGTTGGATTCTTGCATGACCATGCCCCAGCTCACCGATCTCTTGTCGAAATAGAGCTAGCAAAATGAGATGTGACAAAGTCGTCTGATCCACCTTCCTCTCCCAACATTGCACCATGTAATTTCTTTCTTCTGGCCTGCACGGAAAACAAGCAGCATGGTTGAATGTTTTGTCAAAAGAGCTTCAGAGAGATCTGGGCAGGCCATTCGGTTGATTCCAAAACAAACATTCAAGAAAGTCCCCTGCAAATGCACATCAGTGGGGGATAATACTATTAAGGTAGACGATAGTGAAACAATCTCCTCTGTGTTAACAGTAATTATGGTTCACAAAATTATTGACTATACTACGTATATCTTGCCACGTATATGTCTTAAGCTAATTATAAATTTTATTTCTACAGATAACAGAGTTTGTGTATTATCGCCAGGCATCCATTCATTTCCATTTAAGTTGGGTTTGCCTCTGGGACTGCCTTCTACTTTCCTTGGAAAACACGGATGGGTCCAATACTTTTGCAAAGCAGCTGTACGTGAAACCTCTGGTTTAGTACACAAGAATCAGCAAGTATTCATCATCATGAATCCTATAGATTTAAATCTGGAGCCTCCCATGTTGGCAGTGAGTTGGTTTCTAATCATTTGTTTTTATTTATAAGGAGCTTTACTGGCTCATAAGACGGCACACTTCATCTGCATGTTTATTCTTCTGTCTGTCTGAATTTTGCACAGATGAATAAACACGACTACGAGGTTGTAGCTACAAATTCCTATTAAGAGTCACGACCTCTTCTCATCTCTTCCTGATACAATGTTATGCTTCGTTTACCATTGAAACATTGTTGACATTGGCTTGAAGTCATGCCCGTTACAATTGCTTCATCATGGCAAGTGCTCGTTTTGTTTATAACAATAGTTGGAAAAATTCCTTCGAGTTTGTCGACAAAAAAAAGATCAGGAAAAATGAAACTAAAATTTTGTAAACGATTTGAACAATTTAACAAGAATGTCTAGTAGTTTTTCTCAAAATTATTCAATGAATTTAAGCCCAAATAGTGTGCCATAGCTAAAGTTCCTTTTTGGAATGTTATTCATTGTACAACTCTAAGCTTGTATATTAAACCTAAAACATAAATTTCATTTTTTTCAGCAACCCATATTCTGTGAAACAGAACAAAACTTTGGGGTGACCTGTGTAAGAGGAGGACCTGTAGTTGTGAGAGTCCGTCTCGATAGAGGTGGATATATACCCGGAGAAAACATTGCTGTCCATGCTAACATTTTGAACAACAGTCATGTGACCCTGAAGAAGACTGTTGCTTCATTGACAGAGGTACTGAGTTAACTGATAATTTACTACTACTACTACTACTACTACTAATAATAATAGTAACTAGAAATAATCCACCCGATTGTATAATCGTCATTGTTAGATTTTTGACACACATCTCTCTCCATACTTTTGTTTGTTGTGACATGGCAAAATTTAGAAATGCGAAAAGCAAAAATGGAAATTATTCGGTAAAACAGGTCTGTAATAATACAGTAGGTCATGGTTGTGACATAGTCCAACGCTGATTTTATATATATGATAATGGAAATAATAATAATTTTAAATTTAATGTAACAACAACAGTTAATAACCCACCAGATAAACTGGAAGGCCAAGTCCCCCCCCCCCCCTTCCCCCGCCCTCCCAACAGGCCAAAGGCCCAAAACGGGGGTTAATGAAGATACATATAAAAATTTATTTAAAAATGAACAATTAACACGTAATAGTAATACGTAATTATTAATACAATTAATCTGTTCCAACGATCAAAAACAGATTTTTTCCGTTAATTTTAGAATGACATTAAAGACAGTGGGTGCAGTACAGTAATTTAAGAATGACATTAAAGACAATTGTACAGCCATGCTGTCACTAAGTGTCTTGAAGACAACCAAGTTGTCATGATAGAAAGCTAATGGAGCACAGACAGCCGGTTCACAGTTTGGCAATTTCCCAAACCATCAGAAAGTTTGATGAACATGCAATAAGACATAAAGAATATGAACTGGAGGAGCAAATTCGCAAATAAATGATATTATTTGAAAAAAATGGATGAAAAAATTCTGCGACCTGGATTATCGATAGCCCAATTGATAGAGGCGTCGAAAATAACATTAAAGATATAAAACCTAAATTGCGAACGATATTCACACGAATATAAAGTGACACTATTTATACAATGGCAAGTTAGTGATGCGCCAGTTCGTGAACCGAAATTGGGTGCGTAAACCGAAATAAAAAGTGTTGTTCGTAAACCGAATTGTTCGTGAACCGAGGTTCCACTGTAATAGCAGATATACTAATAATTAAATGGAAAAATGACAATAGTAAAAATAATAATAATTTATAATAATAATAATAATAATAATAATAATGTAACAACATCCGGGGAAGTAACCTTCCAGAATTAGATCTGGGAGGGGGGGGGAGCTCCGAGTTGCCCCCTCACGGGCAAAAGCCCAAAACAGGGTTAATATATCAAATAAATTTTGGTTATTGTTAAACAAATAAATTATTTTAAAAACTTTAATCAGCGATTTACCAAGGAACTTGATTATTCCTTTTGCCACTGGGAACACGAAAGCCTATTAATTCAAGGGTTCTTGGGGAAATGATGAGCTGCCCATTAATAAGCTTTCTTAAGGTGCTAAAAAGTTCTCTATTAATAATGTGTGAGAGATTGTGACATGCCATATTATGATTTTGGGTTTTAGTTTTTTTTTGATTTTTTTTTTTAAATGTGCATTTATTCACTATGCTTAGTTATGCAAAGCATGTTCTTGTATTATATTTATGATATTGATTGTTGTCGATTTAAGTAAGATTTTATTTTCTTATTATTATTATGTTGTTGTTATGCTTCAACAATGGTTAACATTTATGGTGTTGGCATTGTTGCAGTGATCTTTTTCTGCGAAGGGATGCAGGAGTTCTGATGTGTCCTTTTATGAAGAAACAAACAAAAACATGATTGTTGTCTTTTTGACACGAGCTGGGGACTGAAGAGAGAAGAGTTTTTTTTTTTAAGCTCCAGGGAGAGGGCTCGTTCATATTTAGTGCTTGTATGTAGCGATTGAGTTGATTACACGTTTGTTTTTGTTGTATGATGTTTGTTGCCAGTGAATAAGTATCTCCAAAGTTAATAGTTCATCAATATAGTACAAGCTTACAAGCTAATGTTTGTTTAAGAATTGCATTGGGCATTTCTTAGAGTGTGGAAGTTAATAGAATTTGAGTGCCCTCGTATCAATCAAACGTTATGGCTGCCTGCTTGCAGTCAATCAGATCTGGGATTTCTCAGTTGGTGAGATAACTCTTTATTTACCATATTGAATCGCGGCTAGACAGTTCGCCGGAGGAATGTTTAATATAACCAGTTTAGAAGCTGGCCATGAATTGTGTGGGCATTTAAGACAGCTGACTTGGTTTATTCTTGAGTATTAAGCCTCTCGTGGAACTAAGTATTAATGCCCTACACACATGGGAGCAACGTACTGTGCCCCCTGGGCATGTACTGTATACAGGGTGCATTATGAAAGTAATGCGCATACTTTTATTGTGACGCGACTATCCATCACAGCGTGCTCGGACTGGTCGAATAATGTGTTGGGGGGGGGTCTGCCCTTCCTAACGCGCCCGGTCTCAGTTTGCTCTGAGCAGTAGGAGCGGTAGGACGTGTCTTCGCACGAAGTCTGTTTTTCGATTGTGTCACAGCACGATGGAGTGTTCGCTGGAACAGCGGTACGCGATCAAGTTTTGGGTGCGGCTTGGGAAGAATGCAACAGAAACTGACATCAAAGACGTCTTCAAGCTCCACCACGACAATGCCCCCAACCACACGGCCTTCGTTGTCACCAACTTCCTGACCCGGAGCAAGACCCCCATTGTACCCCAGCTTCCTTACAGCCCTGACTTGGCTTCGTGTGATTTTTTTTTGTTCCCTCGACTGAAGAGAGAGCTGAAGGGAAAGCACTGGGAGTCGGTGGAGAACATCCAAGCTCATGTTACAAGGTTCCTGAAAAACATTCCAGTCGAGGAATTCCAGGGTGCCTTCCAGGCGTGGCAGAATCATCTCTGCAAGTGTATTGATGCATGAGGAGACTATTTTGAAGAATTTTAACCATTTGTACCAAGCGGATCAATAAACCTATTTTTCCCAGAAAATGCACATTACTTTCATAATGCACCCTGTATGCTGAGTAAAAAAGTCGTACGAGTGAAATAGTTGGTCACTCCTAGGATGGTGTGGCAGAGAAACCCGCCTGAAAATCCTGAAAATCAGTAACTAATTATCGAGGTTGTTGTTCCTGCACACAGAGGATGAGGAGTGTAGAAGTTATTAAACCCTAAAAGGATGTAATGAATTGCGAGCTGGACATTACTTAAATGTATCTTGGCCTGGGGATTAATGATTTGCTGGCACATCCAAAACAAGTAGGTCCAAGAAGTTGCTAATTGGGATAGCAATTTGGTGACTGTGATCTGTGGTTGGTCCAGCGAGGGATAAGGTGAATTATGTGGTGAGCATACGGGTCTGGTAGTGGTATACTCACTCACTATGGGATTTAAGGAGGTTACGGTGCGTCTCTCCTCATTGGCATTAAAAGGAAGTACATGATGCATTCTGGACATTACCCCATGGTGGGGGTTATGTTGTTCAGTGAGGGACGCCAGTGAACTGTTAAAGATTACCTCACTCGAAACGGCCACTGGGAATTAAGTGCTCATTGCTAGGCTGGAAGTACTGGATTTTGCGTTACATGTGGGGATGCAAAATGCTGATAAAGCTTATAGCTTTTGGGCTGACATACATACTAGTCACGTGTAATCATGCAGTCTTATGTAAACAGTGTAGCATGTAACGCCAGTTAAGTCAAAGTTAATAGTATGAGTTTGATTACTTATGTATGTTCTGTTTTGCTCTTTTGAATTGTGGGGTCCATTTTATCTAATATTTTAATGTAATAGACAAATTTATTAATTGGGAGTAAAGTAGTTTATTATAATTAGTAGAGTGTGTAGTCATTTGTTTCCCAATACCACCACCCCTTCTGATCAAGTTCAAACAATCCATATTCTGTTCCCACGCCTAGGGCCAATTTGGCTGTAGTGCCCCAGTATTGGGTGCATGGGGGCAGTACAGATTAAATATAGGTGCAAGGGAGGTTTTGTCAGGAAGATGAAGAGCACAAATAACGAAAGTGTTTGGTTTGGAGATATTCAAGTAGCTGAGTATTTCCAGAATACCAGATCCATACGGCATATAAATTTTATTGAGAAACTGGAAAGGACTGTGGATAATGACATGACCAACTGACAACATGACCAATTGAATAATGAACTCAATGAGTTCGAAATACGTATATGCTTAATAAAATTCTTTTGTGGACAAGAGGTTTTTGTCAGTTGGTCATATAAAATTTTAGGCAAGATGATTCTATACAGTAATAAAAGTCTTTTCCTTCTTCAAGAAGTTCATTAAGCGTTTTATAATACCGAGGCATTTACTAATTTCTGACAGCAGTAGTTCGAGGTGGTCAGTAAAAGTCTTTTTTGAATTAAACATAACTCCCAGGTCCTTGATTGTGTTACAACGTTGAATTTTATTATGCAGCAGGCTGTAATCATATACAAAATTGACAACCTTCCTGGACTAAGTTAAGCAGAACATTTTAGTGGGGTACAAAATAAAACCGGGCTGAGTGGAAAGCCTTTTCACAAAATTTTCCTTTTCTCAAAATTATTCTACTTATTTTTATTGTTACAAGTGTCTACGGAGTAATAAAGTATTTTCTGCAAAATATTTTGTATAGAATCAACATTTTAAAAGCAATAACTATTTTATTTTATTTTTCGAGGTGGCGTGTTCGAAAGGGAAATCTTTGTGAATGTAAACGAGGTGTGCTTTTCAATGGATTTTCTTAAAACCCCTTGTTCTTGTAAAAAGTCCTCATTTATTTGTTGTGCGAATTGTCGTGGTATCTTTTGTTTTCCATGCTTCTAAGACAATTATCATTCTGGTTCATGTATATCATTTTAATTTAACTGATTAACATTATTACTTCTGCGTTATATTGCTATTTGCATGAGATGAATTTTTTACCCTTTCCATACATAATAGGCTATTTTGCTGGAAATACTTGTGATACTTATATTACTCCGTAGACACTTGTAACAATAAAAATAAGCATAATAATTTTGAGAAAAGGAAAATTTTGTGAAAAAGTTGGTTGTCACAAATAAATTTTCTAAATATAATATATTGAATAATTATTTGGGTAAAAAAAAAAAAATTGTTACAACTGGAATTCGAACCCGCCACCTCACACTTGTGACTTCTGAGTAGCAACCACGCTGCCGTCTGAGCTATCAGAGCACTTACAATCAAGGAAGAAAACTTTCCTTTATGTATGGTGCTCGAAACTTTAAACAGTCTTTTTTCAAAATTGGCTGAATAGTGCGCCTCCATAATTTAAGTATATTAACATCACTACAACTACACGAAGTCTCATATTAAACTAAAATTCCGAGGTCGTAATGTCCCCTTGTTAGATTAAAGAATACATGTACAGAGATCTAACAAGAAATGCCAGAGGGCTTGTTAATATTTTGCATTACAATAAGAGTGGTGGTCAGCTACCGTTGCAATCCTTGGAATACTAGTAGTCATGTTTAAATCTTACCGATACCGTCAGCCTGCACCGTACAATGTACTCTTAACTTACAATCAGAGTGACGGTCGCAACGCATGATCAGTGTAGCTAGGTTCCTGTATTTTGATAGAATTTAAATTATATTTATATACGGATATTTTATTTAGTTTTTCTTTGTTTTTAAGTTGGTAAATTTTATATAATAACCATATCTTTGATAATAAAAATTGATGTTCAAACGATTTTGTTTAAAAGAACAAAGCCATTTAATGCTTTAATCTCGTCTTTCAGACAATTCAATACGTAGCAAAAAATTTGGTCATTCAGACTGAAAGAAGGGAACTAGCAACGCTAGAGCGTGGAAAGGTGTTGCCTGGTGACGAAGATCATTGGAATAACGAAACTTTATACATTCCGCCTTTACCACCGACCAATTTACGAGGATGTCATCTTATAAGGATTCAATATGATGTCTTTGTAAGTGTAAATAAATGAAATAATGTATGTAATTAATAAACGAAAACTAGAGGTAATGATCTAAAAGGAAAAATTCTGTGACCTGCATTCGAACCAGAGCAAGACTGTCTGTGTCCTAAAGACTACAAGGTAGTCAAGGTGGAAGCCTAAAGATTAGGCAGGCACCTGGCTGCAGGTCGGGAATTTCTCCTTTCCAAACCATCAAAAGCTCATGAACATTCAGAAGAAATTAATAAATGAAAATTTAAGAAATTCAAAGCTGATTTTCTCTGGTATTTTGAGAAGTGCATCGTACTGCTTCAGAAAATTGATTTCCAGATACTGATCTTCAAATCCTATAAATATAAAAAAAATTGTATATCCCATGGCTATAACATCACCTTGTAAGCAAAATTGATATAGGCTGAAAAGATCGAGTGGACCAAAATAATCCGGCTGTTAAGCTCATGTTGGTCATTAACACACGTCTCACTGTATTGATTTTTTATGAGATTTGCTTAAACTTAGTTTGTTTTTGGAAAGTACAGCTTTCTGTGTGAACAATGTTTTTGTTTACTAAGGGCCGGTTCTACCAACCTCGGATAAATCCTCAGATAGTTGAAGTATTGGAATAAAGCTCAGATAAGTCAAAATGGGTTCTACCATCCTCACATAGAATAAATTCCTCAGATAAACACAAGAATAAACCACAGATATCCGGGTAAAATTATACGGTCCTCGAGAGGTCGGATAGCTACTTATTCTTGGTATAGTGAGCAGTTTCGTTCAAATTTACGAGCGAAAATGGCGGCACTCGCGGTCTGCTTCGATTTGAAAATGCCTTCAAAACCATTTTATTTCGTATTACATAATTACCATTTTAAAATCCGACAGTAGGAATAAGTTTTAGGGTGCAAGTGAACAGCAGATTAGATCTATACCCTGTCTCAGCTTTAGTTGATAGTGACGTCACGAGTGAAACTGTTATAGTTCATCCGCATGAAGAAATAGTTCGAATAATTTTCTACATAAAAAGTTCAAAATTCTTTCTGCAATCATATTTCATATTTTTCTTCTCGATATAATAAAAAATCGGCAGATAGAAAAGCCGTTTGATGAAATTAAAAAAACAACAAAAACTAATTAAAATGAAGTTGATCTGTAGTTGAGATTATTTGATTGTAAAATGAAAATGGCGGAGTCTTATTTCTACGTGAAGAACTAACGTGAAAGAGATGTGTCAGAAATTGTAGATGATAGAGTTCACACGAAGAGGATTAAAATATTTTAAACATTAACTTTAAAAAATGATATCGGACAGATACCATTTGACTAATTTACTTCAAGAAGCCACATGATTATAGGACGGTCTAGCGTAGTAAAGTCTAACTGCGGAAGGATACGATGTTGTGCATTATGCCCGGTAAGCGACGTCGTTCCGTGACGTCACTCTCAATTGAAGATGAGACAGGGTATAGATTACCTGTGTATATTTCATTTTCAATCAACAACAACATAGCCCTCAAGAGGAGAAACGAAACGGAAGTTTGCGTCTCCAAGGTCTGGTTCTCGAGCTGCATTTGTTTTTTGCCTTTCTTTTTTCTGCTGTGCCGTATTTCAATACCAACACTGACTGGAATGAATACTTTTGTTTTTTTCCACACTAGAGGGGAGCACTAAATACCAAACTGACTAATCACAGTGCGCCTTACATTACTTGTGCACTACACCGTTGATAAAGTTTTCCGAGGAATAAAAAACGTTGGTAGAATGCAACTGAAGCGGTATACCGGGGATTAAAGTTTAAACCTTCGATAGCTATCTGAGATTGATAGAACCAGCCCTAAGAATAATACAGAAAATGTCATGTATACTGTTTATTTGGCTTCTTTATTGAACGGTATTAATGGAAAAAAATGGAGGGAAAAATCCAAACTAGAAACCAAGTTGGTAGAAGCAACGAGTATGATACTTGTGGTCCCTGACTCAAACCTAGGTCGCAGAATTTTTGAACTTTTGATTTTTCCTTCCATTTTTTCCATTACTATCATTACCTTATGCTTTGAGGGTTAACTACAGTTGTCATTCATTAATTTCTTGTTCTTAGACGTTTTATAGGTAGGCTAAAAGACAATTGTACAATCACGGAATTTAAATCGAAAGATTTAGTGCATTAATAACGTGGTATGGTTAAAAATTTTAACATCAAACCCAAATTAAATTTGTGTGAAAAAACGAAAATTCCAAACCCAATTTCCAATAGTGGGGCACCAATTTGGGTGATGTCAATGGAGGCTTCAGTGTAAATTAACAAATTGCACGCGAGATTAATCATTATTAATACATACATAAATAAAATTAATCGATGATGATTAATTTCGTGTGCAATATATTAATTTACACTACGAAGCAAAACCATGCCTCCATTGACATCAGCAAAATTGGTGCCCCGCCATTGGAAATTGGGTTTGGAATTTTCGTTTTTTCACATATTTGGGCTTTGAATTTAACTACAGTAGAACCTCGATAAAAAGAAAAGCTTTATAATTCGAAATTTTTCTCTACTCCCTTCCGCTCAGAGGCAAAATCCTCGATAATTCGAACTAAAAACAATGGATAAATCGAATTTTTTGGAGGATATCAAATGGAAACTTAGCCTCTACAAATCTCCATAAATTGAATTTTCTCAATCCGGATCTCTATAAATAGAATCGTCAACAGCTAACACATGTGCTTGACATATGACTAAACTTGAAGTCTTCCTTTCCTCCCTCCATTTGTTTCAGTGAAGTGCTTAGACCTGGTCAAGTGTCATTAATTACAGTGATTGCTGTGGTGTACAACTTCGTGTGATATGATTTAGCACAATACAAAAGCTGGTACGTCATCACGAAACACTAATATTTTTCACTGAATCCTCTAAAACATTTTCAAACGAAAGGTTTTAAAATTAAATCACCCAAAGCTAATTTTATGAACAAATAAAGCATTTTTAAGTACTGTACCTGTTTATTGAATCTGTGTATGCTTCCTGAAAAATATCAGTGTTCTATACGATTACTGAAATCTCACACAAAACCTCAATAATTCGAATTTGATTTTATTTAACCTCTTTAAATCGAAGCATTTTCCTCTTCCCTTGAAATTCGATTTATCGAGGTTCTATTGTATACCATAACGTTATTAGTGCCCTAATCTTCCGATTTAAATAAAGTTATGTGTGACCGTAAAGTTGTCCTTTAAGTTACTGTAAACTTCATTCGACAACTGTCTGTAAGTCTCTAACATGCAGAATAAAATCCTTACTATTAAAAGATTTAATTGCAGTGTTTGTTTTCTCCTTTTAATTAGTTTTTGGTGCACCCAAAGGGCACACAAAAGGAAATACGTTTGCAGTTGCCAATTCTCATGGCTAATTATCCCTTTCGTAATTCCGACGGAACCCTACAACGTAAAAGAGGTGCTCATTATCCGACGTCTTTACCTGTACTCCGACCATGGCTAAACGGGAACAGTACACTTAAGTAAGGAACCTCTACTCCTTTCAGGAATACCATACAATGTATTATTATTTATCTATTAAAAAAGAAAAAAAAAAAACAAACAAAAGACTATATGTAAGTAAATATTTTGTACTTTTTATTATAAATAAATTTTATTCATCCATTGAATCATTGAATTCTTGGCAAATGGTAATTAATATGGCACACATACTGACATTCATTGTTTTCATTAAAAAGAAATTAAATAAAAGCATAGGGGGCTGTGTTTGAACACAAATGGAGTTTTAATGAGAATTTATCAGAGTAATAATAAACTGGGGAAGGGAGGAAAAACTTTGGAAGAGGAGAATAACCCACAAGGGAAAAAGCAAAGAAACAAAAAATAATAAATTAAAAAAAAAAAAAAAAAAATACGCACCCCCCCTCCCATATGACAAACTTGTTATTGCTCACCTTACTATCCAGCCTAACCAATTATGACAGTAATAGCAGTAACCCCTTTTCCCCATATCTCCCCAATCGATCCGTTAGTTATTTCTTTCCTTATTTCTTTATGATATGTTGCTTCATACCTTTTAACAATATTGCACATAAAACAACAAATTAAAAAATTGCAGAAAATACATCCAAGTGGTGGTGTTGTTGTTGTATAGAAGAATATTCTAATTGTTCATTCATTCAAGAGAATCAAGGCAATTCTATCACAGAAGAAAACTCCTAGTTACTGATAATGAAGCAGAAGAGTAAGTAAGTTGGGGGAGAAGGGAAAGGGGAGGGTCTTGTCGGTTTGGTTTTTTAATTCCTCCTCCCGCAGCTTTTACCGTTTAAGAGGAGAAACAAAACTAATCTGAAAAATAAATCTGGCTTACTAAAACGTGTAAAAGAATAATAAATAATGCATATACAGTACTGTTGAAGTAAGATCTTTCCGATTCTTCTCTTAATTACTTTTTTTTTCTTCTATAAATAAATGGATTAGAAAAAAATATAAATAAATATTAACATGATTTTTTTTTATACAGTTTCTTTTTTTTTCTCTCTCTCTTTCTCTATATATATTTATATATAAAATATTTGAATGCTGTTAAATAAAAACATGAAGACAGGAAAAAGGAAGTTGAGAACCCGTCCATTAATGTGAATTGACTAGCATTGTTTTGGTCATGGCATAAAAGCAAAGGAGAATATTTTTTGTTTTTCTCTTTTCTAGAAACATGCAGTTTGCAAATGCGCCCTGATATTTTTTTATACCTGCAAATAAAATGCAACTAGGCTAGAAATCTGACATTTCCCATGCAAAATGCGTCATAGTTAATCACGATAGAAAATAACTTTGGTTTTTATTTATTTTTTTTTTCTCCTTTTAATAAGTGAAACAATCCTGCCCCGTGAAATCAAAGTCCTAACGATATTTTAACGTTTTGCCCGAAAGGCAAAGAAATGCAACCGACATCGAGATGTTTTAAGTGGCACTGATGAAATGCTTGCCTCAAAGTTCGTAAAAGTGAAATGTGAATGATCCTTTTCCAACCTTTCTTGCTCATACTCTGTGCAAGCTACCTGTTATTTTCCCCCGACACTACTAAAAAGATGTTAAGTGCTCGTGTGATATTTTTTTTTCTTTTTTTCTTTTTTAAACGATGAACGTTGACATCAATGATGAAACTTTCTGTTAAATGAAGCGAGTGCACATTGTGTAGTGCAAGTTTTTTTTTGTTTTTTTTTTTTTGAATTAAATGAAGAGGCAAGGCAATGATGCAATTCTAATGTAACAATATTCGTTTAGTCATTTGCTCTTTTTCGTCATTTCAGATGTAAACCGGAGTCTCCTGGCCAGTCAGAAGTCGAAACATCGACGTTGGCATTGTCTTCATGAGGATCTACGTTTTGGAGAGAGAAAAAGATTGGAATAAAAAACTTCTACTTCGTTAATAGCTTAATAGACTACAGTCCAAACGCTGGACTGATAAAGAACTCTTACTTCGCCAACAGACGTTGCCAGAAGATTAACGATCCTTTCGTGAGGCACAGCTACGACACTCTGACTGTTAATTTCGATTATTCTATGGCCTACACGGACACCACCTCGCTCGGCAATGCCACCACGCAACAGACTACAAATCTTGAGAGAGAAAAAAAATAATCTTTAGGAATTCATAATTACGAAAAAAAGATCAGAAGCAAGAAAGTTTTTATTTGATGTTCTTACAACTCCGTTTTGAACGCTAAAACCCAACTGGTACTTAGTATCGGGTCGTTTGATCTTCACTTCTACAACTGGAGCACAAGGCACAACAGTCAGCTTCACCACCATTTGATTTTTTGCATTCTATTCACAAATGAAGAAACTTTTAATGAAAATCAATTGCTTATTAAAATTTATTATAAAAATTATGTGTAGTCCCCATCCCAACATTAATCTAAAAGAAAGTTAAGGGGTCCTTCTGTTGTTTAATAGCACTGAATCGATTTACTTGGTCACTAATTTTGGCTTCTTTTTATTTTGGTTATACTAAAAGTAGCTTTCCCAGGAATACATAATGGATAGAAATAAATTAACGACTTAAACTTGACAAAATGGGAAAAAGGTATTTTTAAAAATAATACTGTTTGTTTATTTTCAATTAAAAAAAAAACACATGTAACATTTTATTTTGGCTAACAACATCAAGTTGAATAAATAAAATTCAAAGAAAATATCACTAGTATCTCAACAATAAAATAAGCAAAAAGTTACAATTGTACCATCTAGGCTTATTTGCGCAAAATCAAAATAAATACTGTATAGGACCTTTTATCCAGGATGCTTGGGATTTGGGATGTTTTGGAGCACTAAGTATTATAATTAATTCAACTACACAGAAAGTGTAGTTCAAATGATTATAAAACCTGTTTCACAATTAAGTCACCCCGCATTAGCCCTAGCGGATCCGCCAGGAAGCGTATACTAGTATCTCCGCTCGCGAAGCGGGCGATTTAACAACTTTCCGTTTCCATTTCACAATTAAATTCATGGCTGCATTAACTATCTTCTGATTGGTTCATTCCCAAACAAGATCGATGTCACACAAAATGGCTTCTTGCAGCGACCTTCATCGCATTATTCATAGGTGAAGGCGGTTTTTGACAGCAATATTTTTTAAATTACATTTCCAAATGCCAATTTCACTTCAACAGTGTGTTAGCTCAATATGGCAAGAAAGAGGAACCGAAAATTGACGTTTTCTGATTGATTGAATCTGCCTGTATTCCACCAGCAAACTGTAATTGTGAAACATGCTTAATACAATACGAGCCCAGTAGAACGTGGTCGCCGGGAGCCAGATTTCAGCGACCGCATTAAATCAAGTCGCACAAACTGGAGTGAGTCCATACACTTTCAACTGCTTTCGAAACTTCGCTATCGCGCTGGCTTCCTTTGGCGATGGAAATTCAAGAAATAAACTGAATTTTCTGTAAAGTTTCAAACGTTTAACATGTATACATACGAGGCCTGTCTGGAAAGTATCTGGATTGAGGCTACAAAAAAAATATGGTTCGAACCCACATAAATGTTTAGTCACCTTCAAAATAAGCACCGTCTACAGCAATGAATTTAGCCCAGAGTTGCTGCCATTGGCCAAAACAAGTATGGAATGCCTCCTTTAGGATGGCCAAGAGCTCCGCCATCGCATTTTGTGTTGTCACGTTCACATCCTCATAACATCATTGCCGAATGCTTGTTTTAGCAATTCATAACACTCCATTGCGGTTCTACAGAGTTTAAAACAAAAGTTGATGCGATGTCATTGCTCAATGTATTCTGTCATTTTCACCATGCGACGAGAAAAGAAAACAGTTCTGCTTTAGCATATTACAACAATTGCACCCGGCACTCTTAACAGCTGCAAATTTCATTACATCATCAGCAGAAATGTTGTCACAAGATCCGGATAGGCAAAAAGGTGCAGCCAATTCTAGTTTTCTTTTCTAGCCTCAATCCGGATACTTTTCAGACAGGCCTCGTATATCAACAATATTGTGAAATGTAAAGTAAATGGTGAAAAATCGCAACAAGGTGCCTTTCGAGAAACCGGAAGTAGAATTCTGGAGCCAATTTCGTGCTGTAGCGGACTGCGTTTGACTGGGTCCGTACTGTACTTAAGTGCTCCAAATTACGAAAAAACTCCTTTTCCAGAAATATTTCAAGTCCCAAACATTCCGGATAAAGGGTCCTTTACTATACAAACGAACATTATAACAGAGTTTGGCCTCAAATATAATAATAAAAATATAATAATTAGCATAATATACCAAAGTTGGCTAATAAGTTTTTAGACTTTTTGAGCACAAAATTTATTGTGATATAACTACATAAACAAACACACCTAATGTAATTATCATCTTGATCTATCACCTTTTGTCATCTTTCAGACAAACTTTTGATACCTTTGTACCAGAAAGTCAGTGGCTGTGCTTCCAAGAATGTCTTGAGGTACTCTTTGATCTCATCCTCATTATGGAACTGTCTATTGCTAACAGAACGCTGCAGCGCCATAAACAGGTGATACTCAGAAGGGGCTAGGGCAGGATTTCCCAGTCCATCGCCTTTAACTTCTGGCAGGTCGCCTTTGAGGGATGCTCTGGTGCATTATTATTGGAGTCCATAGTCTCCGAAAGCAAAGTGTTTTTACTAGTTGTAACATGTGAACCTGTTGACAGTATTCTTGCCAAATGCCACACATCAATTTATGTGCTTGTGCTGCATTAATGTTGCTTTATACGCTTGTGCCAGCATGATGCCACGCAGCTCTTCTCGCGAGAGCTCCATGTTTGGCTATGGTTTTGTCTGTTTGTTGTTGGGAGATTATGAATGGAACATATCTATGCCAAACCTCTTCTATACCAAATAGGAAGTTTCTAGCCTCCTGTATAGGAAGTATAGGAAGTATATTGTAAAAACTTATTAGCCAACCTGATACAGTAAGTGCCTCCTCAGCTAACGTCAAAAAGGTTAATTAAAAGATGGTAGTAACACCAATTTCTAATAAAGATAAATACTGGAAGCACTTGTATTCTTTTTTGATTTTGCACAAATAAACATACTAAGGTAAAATTTTTAATATTTTCTTTGAATTGTAATTTAATCTCAACGTATTATTATTACACGAATAAATAAAATAAATAAATCACTAAAAATTATTTTTAAAAAAGAATGAGAAGGAAGATGATAAAAATAAAACATGTTTTAATTTATGTTGGAAAAAAATAAATAGAATTTTAATGCTTCATAACACCCCCCCCCCATTTGTATGGCAGCAATAAAAAAAAAGTATTGGTAAATATTTTAAAGCTAGCCTTTTCTCTGAAAACACAAATGATGGATAATGACTTCTGGCCAGGGATTTTTTTTTGCTAACACAAGCTAATCCAGTTAGATGTAAATATTTGAAATCAGTCAATTTTATAATTGCCCTGATATAAACACAATGTAAACGTTAATAATTAACAATGCAAGTTAATTTCTTCAAGAGATTTCTTGCATTATTATTATGTATTATATTTCAACATTAAAGTTTTTCAATATTGCATGTATAATAAATATTTGTAATCATAATTTCATAAATAAAACAAAGATCTGACGATCGTTTCGATTTTTTATCGTTGTCAGGATCAAATGATGTTTTAGACGTACATTATAATCAATAATAAATTTTGATGATGTAAAGGTTATTGTTGAAGGTTAAATTCAAATCAAATCTAAAGACAATAATAAACTTATCTTGGAAATAAACACATTTTTAAGGCCAAACAAAAAATAAATCGTGCATGTTAAATATCAAATGGACTTAAGAATCTCACACATTATTACAACAAATTAAAGACATCTTAAAGGTCAAATGACACCAAAAATATCGTTATCGAGATAATAAAT
This sequence comes from Rhysida immarginata, assembly GCA_023313115.1. NCBI lineage: Eukaryota > Metazoa > Arthropoda > Chilopoda > Scolopendromorpha > Scolopendridae > Rhysida > Rhysida immarginata. Next base: position 1,005,599 of record JAHWFO010022369.1, read on the forward strand.
AATCAAAAAGTATATAGCATAATAAAAAAAAGAAAATGACAAGTTTTTATGGGAAAAAAGTGACACATTTTTTAAGAAAGAGGCAACAAATAAGCGAAATGGGCACCCCCCCCCCCCCAACCATTCGAAAATGTTAGCTGCACGTGACGAAATTTATAGGCCCTGTAATCTTCATTGGGCCTGTGCCTGTGAATCGCACCACAGCATGTAAATCTCACCTGCCTTGATTTGGCAAACTCTTGCAAAATTCAAAATGAATTTATATTACCGGAAATGGTCTTTCAATTATGATTTCTTTATTAAAAATGAAAGAAAAAAAATTGATATTTAGTATCAGTAAAAACATTCAAAACTACATCAAATCAACGTCTGATACAGTCATACTAGGGGCCGGGACTGTTAGGGATAGAGTCAAGGAGCTCAGCTGTCAAAGTTTGTACCATGCCCCGTTACAATTTTGCTACACCACTGATTGTTCATTTAAAATGAATTTACAATCATGCCATTTTTACAACATAATGAGAGAGGGATTTGATTAATGTTTTGCTGGATAAATCTTCAAACTTTATAATAAGGTGCATAAAGAAAGTATAGCACACACTTCCCAAAATGCTGGTTTATTTAAATAGCACAGTTTAAACAAAAAATTTAACAACGCCATATAATAATCAACCAAAAGAAACACCAATCATGCAAAAGAATAAAAAATTACCTGATAGTTATTAAGAAATACGCATAAAACTATAGATTTGTATAAGAAACAAACCCACCCATAAACAAACATTCTTCTTTATATATATATATATAGATTTACAAACTGCCACAGTGCATAAATAATTTTGCTCCAAAGTTAATCATAATTGCTTTTCCTTTGCCTTTTATTTGTTTTTCCTGATGACAGTGAATGTTATTATGGTAATTTTTGGTAATTTCTTGATTTGCACGTTGAACATTCAACTGTCTTTGTGAAGTGCATATGGAAGTAACTAATAAATTCAACATGTGATTGTTGGTGATCCATTCATCGGATTTTGGAATTTTTTTTTTTTTTGTTCCCGTGAAGTTAGAGATATCAAGGTTTGACTGTACAGGGTGGGCCATAAGTCGTGCACCAAAGAATTACGTGTGATGTGAAACAATGTAAAATCAGCAAATGGCGAGCACTTTGAGCATTTGTGATTGTACCAGCAACGTGTTTCTTAGTTCATTAGTTAAGCTTGGTTTTAATAAAATAACGTTTATTATTATCAGAATTGTTTTAAATGCTTTGGTGCGCGACTTACGGCCACCCTGTACGAGGTCTGTTCAAAAAATACGTAGACTGACGTCATAAAACAAAATATACTAAAGTTTCACAAGTTTCAGAAGTTTCACATCTGGGTCCCCTTCAAAGTACTCTCCTCCCCGACGCACACACTTATCCCAACGGTGTTTCCATTTTTGGAAACAGTCCTGGAACGCTTCTTTTGTGATGTCCTTCAGCGCCTTCGTCGCATTTGCCTTTATGTCGGGAATCGTCTCAAATCTCCTTCCTTTCAAAGGACTTTTAAGTTTGGGAAACAAGAAGAAGTCACAAGGAGCGAGGTCAGGTGAGTAGGGTGGGTGAGGAAGAACAGTGATCGAGTGTTTGGCCAAAAACTCTCGAGTTCTGAGGGCTGAATGGGCTGGAGCGTTGTCGTGATGAAACAACCAGTCACCACTCGTCCACATTTCTGGCCTTTTCCGCCTTTTCAGTGGCAGTTTTTCCGAGTTTAACACAAAATTTCACAGCAACTCTTTGCTCGTTCAAGTCACTCATTCTAAAAATCCGCCAAACGAAAAAAACACACTTCACAAACAACCGCGTAGCTAATCAACCAATACTGATATTTGCAATCAAAAAACTGCCTTGTAATCAGCGGATCTGTCAGAAGATGGCGACACCAAGCGATTTTGATTGGGACCAACAGGGCCCGCGCAATTCAAACAGTCTACGTATTTTTTGAACAGACCTCGTATATTAAAAGAAAGTTTTTAGTTCCCTGATGTAAAATAATAATAATAATAATAATAATAATAATAATAATAATAATAATAATAATAAAATGAACAAGAAGAGAAGAATAAACTTTTATACAGACCTTAATGTATGTTTGACAAGTGGAAAGTGGCAGACCAACTAGACTTATTCCATTGATAGCAATAATTTGATCTCCAATGTTCAACTGCCCACATCTTGCAGCTGCACCACTTGGAGACAAATTGGCTATGACTACAGTTGGAAGCATAGATCCCCATCCTGATTCTACAATCACTACTCCTAGAATCTCACCTCTTCCTTTAGGAACAACAACCTGATTATTGTAAATAAATGAATTAAACAAGCGATTTAAGGTTTAATAGGGGAATTGTAACCAAGTGATGCAAATACAAAATTCTTATAGTGTTTATCTTTACTTCTTTCTGCATCTCCTTTTTGGCAAACATCTCCAATTCATCGCCATAGATTTCTTGAGAATTTAATACTTCTTGATAATCCATTTCCTTAACAAAGCTATGATCTTCTATTCCATTGGCTTTCAAAAACTCCATGTATGCTACTTGGAATGCTTGTCCTATCGACTGTGCAATGAACTGGGCCTAAAAAGCCAACAACAATGAGAATGTATTGTAAATAGTCAAAAACAGAATTAAACAAATAGGCAGAGATGGTTTACCAGATCAATTAAATTGACAGTAATCAGAGACAGATACTTATTAATTTGTCTGAACAAATCTTGGGCAGAGAAAAAAAGTAAGTGTGCACTACATGGAGAAAATAAAAAACATGCACATATTTAAAGAGCTACACTCTACAATTAAAAAAAACCTAGACATGTTCCCTGAAACAAAAATAATAAAATAATACATATTAAATAAAAGGATATGGTGGTGGTTTGTAAAAGAAGAATAAGTGAAAAAACAGGATAGAAAGACAAATAAGGCAAATCGGGAGAAGCCACAAGTGCATTAATATTTCTTTTAGGGCCAAACTCATTCTTGGAACAAGACATTTCAAAACAATGCTTCAAATTACTAAGATCTCTTACTATACTATTTTTCAACCTGTGTTGGGAGTGTTACGGGGTTTAATCCCCTCCTCTTGAAGAATGTGTTATCTCGCTGAAAGAATAGGTTCCTAGCATGAAATGGGGTTTCTTAAATAATTATTTTGAAACCAAATTATTATTTTAATTCAAGTTCAAGTACTTGTGAAATTTTAAGAAGCATATTAAAGAAAAATATGAAATTTTAAAGATACTTGGACTCGTGCATGCGCTGTTTGGCAATGTGCACTTTGTGCTTCGTTTCCAGTTTTCATGTGTTTTCAATCAGCCACCATCACTGATACCATCAGTCAAGAGTGGATGCGGAATACTACACAAAGGTAGCTATAATGAATAGTCGGCCTCGCATTTGCGTAATATTTCTACCGCGGCCAATTTAGGTTGAAAAATAGTATAGATGCTCACGAGACTCTTGAAATAAAGAAAACAATAAACAAAGTGAGATCTGGAGATCTAAACTCTGATTAAGGAGACTGGCAGTCATTCAGGGTAACTCTGAACCATACAAAAAGTAGAAGATTTAACCCCTTCCCCACTGAAAGTCTTAAGAATACTAGGGAAAAAAATAATTACAGAGCTCTTCTAACCCACAGTGAAGGGAAAGGGTTAATTCAAGGATGGTTCAAAGTTACCCTGACTGGTGCAAAGTTACCCTGAATGACTCTAATTCAAATCTTTAATGTCAGTGTGATTCGAACTTGACTTCTTGCCTGAAATGATTAATTTCACTGGTTTAATGTATTGCAAGGATGCCGAACATCACTCACCTGAGCGAAAACGCTTCTGGAATAGGATGTACATATTTGATCACATCATAATCGTTGTCATCAGTAGTATACAAAGCAGGTTGTAACTTATCCAAATGACAATTTGATCAAAGGATAGGGAAAGGGTTAAAATAGCTTAAATTTGGAATTCAATTTTTGAATGAGAAAAATAATCAGACATCAATTTTTGAATAATTGAAATGTACAGGATCTCTTAATGATTTCAGGTCATTGTTTATTAATAATTTTGATCATAATTTTTTGAAGATGTAAAGTTTCGTAAACATCTAAGAATTTTGCTTTGTCAACTCCAATTGTTATTTCAAAATCATATTTATGAAATAGTTGGCCATTATCTAAGGGATGTTTAGCAACTGCTGACTTGTCGGTCTGCCAAACTTAGTACTCAAATCCGCTTTCTACTGGGCATTTAGATCGTCCTCAGTAATTCTGATCCTATGGCATTTCATAAAATCTGGACAGATGTTGGATTGTCTTCTTTAGTGTTGATAACACATTGATTTCATGAAGTTCCAATTATTGAAGGCTAAATTCAAAATTACAGCCTTTTAGAATGTTTCGTAGGCCTTTATTAAATTTGTGATTGGTGGGTATAGAAATGTATTTCTTATCTTCTTTAATGGGATAAAGATTGAAGATAATATGCATTCTAAATTTTCTTTTCTACACTTTTATGTATGAAATTTAAGACTTTGGCCATATTCTGTGCAGAACTGTTGTACATGATGAGACTTTCACCAACCTGTCTACAATCAGCACATACAAGCTTCCTACCAAGTAGTTTATTAATGTGGATTTGGAGAAAAGACTTCTTGATAGGATCCTGACAGAATTCAGATTGTGAATTATTTTTATTCCGCATCTTTGTGCTTTATTTTTATAAATAATTATACTCTGTCCGACAAAAGTTTGATAGGGCTTGTCCAGGTAAATTTTAGCTTTCAATTGTTTAGGCATTGTTGCAAAATAAAATTAACAATGTCTAACAATTAATTGGACACGCCCATTCAAACTTTCGTTGGAGAGAGTATAGCATTGTAATTAGCATCAAGTAGCAGCAAAAGAAAAAGCTGGATATATAGTTAGGAAGAACAAAAACAGTTTTGCTGATTTCATTAACAGCTAGTGTGATATTGTTTTGATATCAATTATGTTTACCTGCATTTTGTACAGCAGATCAAAATACAGTCTGATTCAATGATTAAACCTGCCAATTTCATTGATAAGCAACGTATATTTACGAACATGTTTGAAAGGAGAGCTTTAAAATTTTCCTAACGAAATGTTAAATGTTCAGCAAATATGGTAACTTTAAAAGAGATTATTACAAGACTTATAAAAACATAATAATTTTTAATGCATTCCTATTATGCAAGTTAAGAATATTAAAGAATTTAAAGTTTTTGGGCTTTAATGCAGTTTCTCACCTCTTCTGATTCGAACACATGACAAATCATTTTAGGTGTCCGTCTTATTTTAGGTTCCTGCTCCTCTTGGCAGTTCATCATGCGTCTTCGTGCCATAAGAACTACTAGATCTCCAATGTCGGCAATATATGAAATAGTACGGAGAGAATGATCCATCATGATTTCCTATTATGAAGGGAAAATAAATAATAAAAAAAAAAAAAATTAAAATTATTGCCAGTATTATTTTTTTAAATTCTAAGAATTTTTTTTAAAATTCCCAATTTGGGCACTATGAATAATCACCAGAATTATGAACAATCAACTGCCCTATTACTGGTAATTATGAATGCTCTCTTGTATTAAACAGTTACTTTAAATAACAAATAGGTTTTCACTGTAGGGGGTTGTACGAATCTCAAGTTAACAATAAATAACTATGAGGGTTGGAACTTTAATAGTGGCAACTATTTATTTACAACTGATACAAAAGAGATACCTGGTTCGAAGTTTTACACTCCTTCAATGTAGTCACCAGCATTGTGTATAACCCGTTTCCAGCAATGTGGAAGTCGTAGGATACCTTTAGCAGCGCCTTTGTTTTTGAAAGTTCGAATGGGGTGGTCTATTGCCTGAGAAATCTCTGGAACAGTTCTGAAGCGAATGCCGCTAAGTGGTTCCTTCATCTTAGGGATCAAGTCGAAGACACAAGAGCTTAGATTAACACAATCTTTCGACCATTAAGTGCAGATCGAATACACAATTGATTTCATCTGCAAAGAAAGTCCGAGGAGATCCCACTTTTTTATCTATCATTTTACAATACGATGGTCGGCCACATACAGCGCAAGCTGTAACTGATTTGTTCGATCGATGGGGCAGAAAATGCTGTACCATCCACTCCCTGGAATAAAGTCCTTCTGATTTTGGCTTGATCCCTATGATGAAGGAACCACTTCACAGCATTCGTTTCCAAACTGTTCCAGAGATTCTTTAGGCAATAGACCGCTCCATTTGAACTATCAACACCACGGCGCTGCTAAAGATATCCTACGACTTCCACATCACTGGAAATGGGTTATTCACAATGCTGGTGACTACATTGAAGGACAGTAAAACTTCGAACCAGATGTCTTTTTTGTTTCGGTTGTAGAAAAAACAGGTGCCACTATTAAAGTTCCAACCCTCATACATATAAATTGATAAATGGAAGATAATGCTTCCATAATTTGGTAAATCCTATGTTGAAAAAGGAAGGAAAAATTCCGTGATCTGGACTCGAAGTTAACTTTGCAATGAAGAAGTGTAGAAGAGAGATAATTTTATCAATGCATGAGAGCCATTATGGACGGACCAACTTGTAAACTAGACCAGTGTTTCTCAACCTGTGCTTAATAGCTACTCCAGGAAAATAAAATAAATAAATAAATAAATAAATAAATAAATAAATAAATAAATAAATAAATAAATAAATAAATAAAAATTATTGCAGCCTGCCGCGCACACTTCATCCAATGAGTTGGCTCTTTCTGGAGAATATCCGATAAATTTCTTGTCTGAGCGGCTTTGCCATAGAAATCAGATAAGCCTAAGGAGCTCTGCCATAAAAACTGATTCTAAAAAGGGCTCCGTGAGTCATAAAGGTTGAGAACCACTGGATGACACAATTGATATACAGGGTGCTTCAAAAATACTTTTACAAACTTTGCAAGCAAAAAGTTCATATGAACATGGGTCCGAATTTGAATGCTAACAGAGATATGAATAGAAATAAAAATGCCGCCACAAAAACCAACATGTTAATAAAGATGAAATTTGGGGGAATAATAGGGTACATAAAACTGTATACCGTTAAAATTTGATTGAATTCCAACGAGTAGTATCCGAATTACGCACTCAACATCGTAACGTGCTGTATTGTACTCACATGTGGGCACTGTTATGATTTTGAATGCTAACTCGGAAACTACTTGTTGGAATTCGATCAAATTTTAAAGGTACACACAATTTTATGTACCCTCTTAATCCCCCAAATCTCATCGTCTAAGATGTTATAGAACCCAAGTTATTAACATGTTGATCTTGGTGGCGGCATTTTTATTTCTGTTCATATCTCGGTTAGCGTTCAAATTCGACCCATGTTCATATGAACGTTTTTGCTTAGAATCACCCATACTACTTCCCCTAAAGATTAGTGAAAGTATTTTTGAAACTCCCTCTATATTTCTGCAAAAAAATATTCTAAACATGATAATAAATAAAATTTTTAAATAAGGTATTTTTACTGGATAATTATACAGGGTGTCCCAAAATAAATTTTCTTTTTAAGGTGTTTATAAAAAAACAAAGAAGACGTCTACTGAAAAAAGTTTTGATTATTTTAAAATACAGACATCGGGAAAATATTTTTTAAAATAATGTTGTCTAAACTAAAAGCAAAATTCCTGAGCAAAATTTTTCAGCATCTCCACATAATGCTCTGAATGAACTGTCATTGTACGTTCCCTTTCATCTTTGATTATTCCTAGCATCGACATGCCACCCGGTGCAGACACCTTTTGGTGAATGAAATGGTTTCTCATGCTTGCGTTTCGAGTTCGTAGCACTCCAGTAACAGCAATTCTGTTTGTTTACATGACTATTTAGGTGGAAATGTGCCTTATCTGAGAACTGAACTCACATACAAAATGCACAGTTCGCTCCAAGGCAACTGAATCCCCCCCCGGCATCTCATTGGTTCGTTGCGTTTATGCAGTGAACAAATCAAATCTAAAATTTTTTGGGACATGCTGTATGAAAAAACCCCCGATATATCAAGAAAAAAAGAATTGTCTTTTAATTATATAATTAATAGTTTAAATATTTCTAAAGGTAAATGGATGAAAGTCTCATACTCACTTTTAAATCGGTATTCAAGACCATGATTTTTTCTGTTGAAATAAACAAATCTACCTCTGTGCTTGGCTGAGTTTCACCTTCAGGAGCCTGCAAAATAATAATAATAATAACAATAATCTATGAGGTTATTATTTTCTGTACTGTATTCCTAAACAAAAAGAGGAGGCCTTACAGTACAAAATTGTAGGTCGAAAATCCAACTAGCTTCGGTATATAATACCACCATCAAGGTACAAAAGAAAGAGGGGCTAGAGAGGTCCTTACATAGCAATACAATGAACAATACAAATAGTAATAAAGTCAAAGGGGATGTAACAAGTGTTGCAAATGGTAAGGAGGCCAATCAGATTCTGACTGACTGATATAAATAGGCAACAGTCGGCCATGAAGAATCATGCTAGGGTGAGAATTACATGCCAGATGAATAATATATAATCATATAGGGTTACCTAATGCTTCCCTTTTACATTTATTTTAAGTTTTTTTTTAATTTTTATTGTTTTTTGCAGTTTTGATGTTGTAACTAAAGTGTTTGCAATCTTTATACCATAATTTTAGAAATATAATTGGCGTATTCGGCAACTCAGATCTGAGTCAGATCTGACTGGATCAGAGGCGCGAAGCGTTCGGCAACTGACTGACTGACTGACTGCTCCGAAAACGTGTTCGGCAAAGGACTTGTGGCAGATTAAATCCAGTCAGAATCGTGACGTTTGCTCAGTCAAAAAATTTCTGACTGAGGAAGTCAGAAAATTAATCCATGACGTAGCCTCTCTTCTGTCCATTGTAGCAGGGGTCAAGGATAACAAAAGATAAGGAAAAAAACGGGTTTTAATCCGTTTTCAAAAGGGTGTACCGCGGTACAGCTATGCATTGTGAAATTGCATGACCTTGCCGCGAAAAAAAAATTAAGAAAAAATAAACATAATTAAGGTGTGCTACGAACAAATAAAAGTTTGAGAACCCCTGCACAGGCGATCGTTTCGATAAGAAAACTTTTCCCTCCTACTACAGGACAATGATTGTATTTTTATTCCGATAGGATTAAAAATATTTCGTTTTCTTCGCTCTCGAAAATGGCTACAGCTGATAGTAGCCTTATTGTCGTTAACGCTGTTTTAATGGGTTTGGGATAGTGAGGATTCATTACTAATTGTCATGTTTATTTTCAAATTAGCCACGTTGGGTTGCTCCATGAACTATCTAATGATCTATTCTGCAGGTCAATGTCGCTTCAGTCGTCAAGTCAGTCAGATTTTCAGATTTTGCATTCGGCACTTCGACTCAGATCAGCTCAGATGCAAGTCAGAAAATCGTCATAGGTCACATGACCTAGTCAGATCTGACTCAGTCAGATTTGAGTTGCCGAATATGCCTAATATGCATCTAAGTTTTTAAATTGATTTTTGAAAAATTTCTGTGTATAATATGCACCCAGTGCATTGTAAACAAAACAAAGGAACATCATATTACAAACGAAACAGTGAATTAATATACTGTATCTTGTAGAGACATGAATGGTTGTTGCCATCTTGTTTTCAAGAATTCAGTTTTGCAACAGTATTTTGCGATGAGAAATTTAGAAACAGAAGTGAATTAAAGCACTTGAATAATACAGGGTGATTATAAAGTCACTATACATTTTGGTGAAATCATTAACGAATTTCATTTATTTGCACATCTAAACACACCCAAAGTGAATGTGTGGATGGGAGTTACACAGTCAAAGGTCTATGGGGCCTTCATGTTTGCTGAGGGGACTATCAATGGTACCGTGTACCTAGACATGTTGAAGCAATCCCTGGAGCCACAGTTGCGAGATGAAGGATTTAGGATACCATTGTGTTCCAACGGGATGGGGTAGTACCCCATCTACCCATTTGGCCAACATCATTGGGACTACCTGAATCGCGCATTCCCAGGCAAATGGACTGGCCAGGGCTTGACTGTGGGCTCTACAGTCCCCAGATTTGACCCCCATGGATTTCTTTGCGTGGGATTTTATCAAGTCCAAGATGTACCAAGTCAGGATTACGCACCATTGCACAGCTGAAACAACGGATTACAGCCGCGGTGGAGGACATTATACCGCAATGTTGCGCAATGTTTTCCAGGCCACGGTGGAACGCTGGGAGCTGTGCCAGGATGTGCAAGGGGGACACATTGAAATTTACTAAGAATGTATCTTGGTATATCTGGTTGATGCATACTGCAATAAAACAGAGTTTTCACCAAAATGTATAGTGACTTTATAATCACCCTGTATGTTATTGTACAGACTGCAACATACCAGTATATTGCTTATACACTAGCTTCATTTGAAGTCAGCCCACACCATCTGGCCATCACGTGAAAATTGTCAGAACAATTGTAGGAAAATTGTCAGAATAAGACATTCCTATTCTACTTTCTGATGATCTCAAGAATCCCAAGTCAGAATCTCAAAAATTCAAAATTTTTTAATGCACAAGCAAAGTCTTGAGGGCAGCAGTCCTATGGAGGCATAATCTGTGCATGTTTATTGAAAAATATTGGATTTCTGACTTCGGATTCTTAAAGATTCGGAATGTCTGTAAGGTGCACTCTCTTATCTCTTTGTCTTCCACATCGATAAAATTGAGTTCGAAACTTTAAAAGTTCGACACTTTCAGGGCCTCTATCTCCTAAATGGTTGGATCAATTGAAAAAACACCAGGAATAAAACATTTCTCAAATATTGTGTACAATCTGAATACACCATTAAAAATAGGAGTTCCTATTTAAGATTTTAAAGTTACCCACCCCCCCACTTCCCCCTCACAACGGGGGGAGGGGGCTAAGTTTTTGGCTAATGAGTTTCCCCCACGAAATAATTCACTTTTGATTTCGGACATTTTTTCATACAATGCTTTGTTTTCGAGATATTTCCATGTCTACACTTAAATGGACCACCCTTTCATTAATCTGCGATGAATCTTATTCACTCCTTCTGGTTGAAGAAATCTAATAACTGTATGCAAATCTGGAATAATTCCAAACTCGCTCGTTTTCTAGACTTAGCTCATTTTGTCGGCTTACTACACTCAAAAGGAGAAAAACGATACACACCTCGCTATTAGCACTGATTGCCATCGAAGTAAAAAGAAAAAAAAGTATCCCAGAACTGAGGTATCAAGCAATGCTGAGATGGAACCACTTCCAAATAGTTTTAAGTTTGGCCGAAGTTGGTTGAGATATCATCTCGCACTTGAAGATTATCTATTAAGCAATAAATAGATATAAAGGTACCATCCCTTGGAGATTGGACCCCTTACCTATACGTTCCTAATTTAAATTGATCCAATTTTTTATGGAAGTGCCAAAATTGTTATGAAAATATTGTGTAGTTAATAGGACTGTGTTCAACTTTTCAATTTAGTTGACTCTTGTTAAGTGATTTGATAAGGAAAATTGAAATCATCCATTTTGATTAAAGGAAAAGAAAACTGTAAGTTACATTAATGATTACTGAAAATTAAAATAGCTTAAAGTAATTTGTATAAAGACATTGCTCGTCTTGTATCTTCACATAAAACAAAATCATGCTTTATTTATAAAAGAGGCGACTACTATGGTGGAAAGTGTACCCAATTTCTGTTTTATCCTAAAGTTAAATGTATAAGTTTATGGTACTATAATTGAGTGATTACTGGTCATAATAATTGGATACAGGGTCTTTAGTAAGCCCATTCCTAGCAAAGTTGTACTTTTTAAGGCCCGGATTCACAAAAATGTCTTCATTAACAAGGTTGTACAGTAACGTTGTACAGAATTACAGTTGCTGAGTATGAAAAAAAGATATAAAAGCACTCTTTCTAGAAATATCAAGTACTAAAAAATAGAAATTATTATTATGAAAATATTTTAAATGTTAAAGAAGCATTTGATAGAAAGAAATAATTCAAAATTCAATACCTTCTGGCCAGGAGGGGGAAATGATTGACCAAGTTCGCAAATTTGCTCTTCCATTTAAATATCGACTGAGACTCTCAGTCAATTGAAAAATCACATCAATAAAAATCTATGGTATTTAATAAGTCAATAAGGTATCAATGCTGAGTCACAATAATCGAAATATGACGTATTTCTTCGTTGTATGCAAGCCTTCCATCATTTTAAATATTCTGTAATGACGCTAATTAACGACGTTTTCGTTTGTGTTAGGTTTTATGAATAGCAATAAACATTGTTAGATGTCGTAACGGCGAAATGTTGTCGATAAGTCACTAATGAAGTTTTAGTGAATCGGGGCCTAAATCTGCTAGAACTGTTGATGTGTTCTCCCAGGATCGTCATCAGAGGGTTACATTACTACAATATGTACATAAAAGTGCCAAAACACCACAACAACCCAGCAACTAATAAGCTGTTACTTTTCCAAAATAATTCTGATTTGCTGAGACAAAAGATTTGACAAAAACCCTAATATTTAAAACCAGGATTTCTGTTGAATCCTGTAAATTGTCAGATCATGCCACTGTAGGCTGGGTCTGTTTTATTAAAGTATCCCAAAGATTAACAGAAGGTAAGAGGCAACACTTGTCCCCAAAAGGAATTTATGCAGATAAATCCCTTTTGTGGACAAGTGTTACCTCCTACCCTCTAGTCATTAAGTATCCACAGCTCCTCAAGGTCAGTTTCTACTTTATTTTATCTATCCCAAAGACATCTGATGGGATTGAGACATTAGGAAATTTGAAAAAAAATCACAATTCTCCCACCATTTTCAAATAATCAACACAGAGTAGGAAAAGAATCAGATAATGGGCATCAATCACAGTAAAGTCTTCACAGCTGGCTAGACCAAGAATTTTAAAGCAGAATATTGTCTATGCTAGATTTCTTTCCTACATCTGGCCAGAATGTTTTAGGGGCTTTACATAAGTGGGAAAACACAAAATTATTCCAACCAGTTTCTTTGATAAAGCCAAGAATAAATGGCAAGACCAGTCAAAATTATTTTCTGTACATCCAGTTATGTATTCTAAAGCCTCTATCAACTTCACTAAAAAGGAGAATGCAAAGAGCTTTTCATGTGTTAACAATGTTTGGCTCATCTGTATACATGTACAGTCGAACCTAGATCGTTTTTTTTGATGTTTTCCCGGAAGAGTCTTTTTCCGCTAGTCCCTGAACAACTGCCGTTGAAACTATGATAATAAAAATCCGATTCCATCATTCCTTGGTCTATTGTTTTCCCGCATCTATCATTAAGAATTTTTTGGTCCCAAAGGACATTTTCCCAGATCGATCATTTTTTAGCAATCAGCTGGATCAGCTGATGTCCAATGGATTTTGATGCCTACATGTCCGTGAACTAGAATATCATGTGTGGAAGAAATCTGTGAAGTGGGAAACAGAAATTGCATGGAGGAAGGGGAAGATAATGTAGGTGATGATGACGATGATACTTAAGTCAAACAAGTGCTTTTATTTGCACAAACACTTCATGGGTTCAAATCCATGAGAATCTTTTCATTTGTTCACGATATAAATGAAACAGATCAAGCAAACATAATTCTTTTCAAGATTGAACATTTGTTGTTCAATATCAAACAAAAAGCTTCCAATAAACAATCAAAAGTTAATGATTTTTTAAACAAAATACATTTACATAAAATGAAAATTATATTCTATAATCTAATTCAGAAAACACAATAGAATATTTTGTGATCACTAATTTTCGTGTATTTAATAAGTATGGATGGAGTGCATATTTACAAACTTTTGCTTATTTTCAGCCTAGACGTATTTCCGCTTTCGTAGTAACTGTGCTGTGACTAGCTGCTTATCATTAACTTATTGACTCAGAGAGCATAAAATGGTACAAGGAAATCGAAAAAATGTTAGTTTGCTCAATAAATTTGCCTTTTGCGAATTGATTAAGAACTCGGGAGGAAGACAACATAGCATTTGTGTTCTTTAAAGCATTCATTGTTTACTCTTCCCTGCCAATGATCAGAAGTGAAGAAGGCACAGAAGTAGCAGAAAATTTGTACTACAAAAGCAAATTAAGCATCTTCATTCATTTAATACATGATCCTACATCTACTGTTTTCCTGCATCCATCAGTTTTTTTCCAGTCATCACCATAACAATGAATTGAGATTCAACTGTATCATTACTTTTGTATCATGAAATGTCTGAATACTTTTATCTACAAGGTGATCCAAAAGTCATGAAAAATTTTAAAACTCTATAATTCGCACATGAATGGAGATAAAAGATTAGGTTTGCACAGAAACGATTGAAATAAAATTGAATTTTTTTTATCCAGGAAAAAAAATTAATGCAACAATTGTTCAGTTTTTGACCAATAGATGGCATTGTCAGGTTACAGACATCAGGACATTTTCAAATGGTATAAAAAGAACAGCGCTTGCTGCAAGCGCTATTTCGGAAGCAGATAGTGATACTTGTTTCGTCTCACCATAATGAAATTGTAAGCACGGAAATGCTGTCACTAATCGAGAAGACCCTCTTAGTTAAACTTTATTATCAGAATAAGGAAAGTGCCTGTATGGCATTACGAGCACATCGATGCATGCATGGAATGTGAGACGGTAAAGGACCTACGAGTGAGCTGCAATGACAAAAATGATACAATTTGAAGCCACGGATTCTTTGGCTGTGCAACCAAAAAGTGGCCGGCCCTCACCATCTACTGCTGCCGCCCAGAGTTAAACAGACAGTGCAAGCACTGTCGGAGATTTCTGCATACAAGGAATGCAGTATGCGAGAAGTGTCGCAACAGATAGGCACTTTGTACAGCTGGGTAGTGACACCCGATGACTTCATCATTCACGAAGATTTTACTCATTGGGTATTCAATAAAATGGAGCAGCACCATGACTGACTGTTCACTGTGCTTTGGACGGATGAAGTGCATTTCACACTTTTTGGCACAACTGCTGTGTGTATAGCACAGAAAATCCACATCCATTTGTTGAACAAACCCTACATCAGCCAAAACATACAGTCTGATTTTATAATCGGTCCATTTTTCTTTGAGGAAGCCACAAGGTCTGTTCTAAAAACAGTTAACGCCACTGGTGTGCCCTATGCATTACTTTACAGACCCAGGATCATTCCAGAATTGCAAACGCGACAAGCAGTGCGTACAGTCACCTCTATGCAAGATGGAGCACTGGCAGCAACTGCTCTACTCCTAATTGGGGGAGAATCGTGTCCTCAGTCGATACTTCTGCATGCATGACCACCCAGATCACATGATTTGATGCCTTGTAACTTTTGGCTATGAGGATACTTGAAGTCAAAAGCATATCACGACCAATCCACATCAGCAGCACTGAAAGATTCCATCTGGTTTAATGCAGTGAACAGTGTGGTGTCCTGTCTGACGGCTGTGTCGCTGATTGATGGGCGGCACATTGAACATTTGTAAGCAGATAGTTAATCCAGCATCTTACAGTCTGAAAACGTGATTAAACTGATGTCTGCAACCTAACAATGCCTCTCCTGTTGTTGGGTCAAAAATTGAACTATTCTAACATTGATTTTTATTCTGTGCAAACCAATTCTTACCTGCATTCGTGTGTGAATTATTGAGTTTTAAATTTTTTCTTGAATTTTGGATTACCCTATATATTGTGTACATCTTACATGCATTATTTTTTAAAACATGAAAAATATAAAAGGGTCAAAATTAACTTACCAATGACTATTTCAGTTGGAGCAATAATGGACAAAAAAAGCAAAAAAAAAATTAGTTGGGAAAAAAACTTGAATGAGAACAATCAATTGGAAAAAAAAAAAAAGAAAGTGTCAAATATCTTTAATGCAAAGATTGTTCAGAAATATAAAATTATTTACAAAAGTAAAACTTAATTATATTGTTACTCGATTCCTTTCAATTATTTGTTCAGAATTTTATGACAATATGTTGATTTAATTAAATATCCACGTAGTCTCATCTTGTGAGAATTGTAATATTTTAAGTAGAAAAGAAATAGAATTCATTTGTTGCTCTGTTTATTTACCTATCAGCTCTAGTTCATTATCACAGCAATACTAGAAATTAGCATAATTTATTTTATTTTTTATTAATTAGCTTCTTTTCTTTTTACTTTAATAATCATTTAATAATCATTAAATTTACTGTAGAGCGTCGATTATCCGAACCAATTAAAACTAAGGTGGTTCGGAAAATCGATCGTATACTTCTACAGGCCAAGTCAAAAGTCTGTTACCCCTTCCTATCTTGGATATCAATGTAGTTACGCAAATCCCAATACAGGGAATGAATAGCAGTGTTCTCCCCAGAAAATTTTATCAGGTGGGCGGTAAGCTAAAATAACCGGGCGGACAAAAATTAAAAACAAAAATAAATAAAATATTATGCAGTGTTGTGCAGTTTTTCGTGTATTCTTCAGCCGGGCGGACGCCAAAATCAGCCGGGCGGCGCGCCCGTTAAAAAGGGCCTGGGGAGAACCCTGAATAGGAATTTGAGGGTGCTCTATCTGATGGAGCACCTTTCATCATCTCAAACATG
The DNA here is from genome assembly GCA_023313115.1 of Rhysida immarginata. Taxonomy (NCBI): domain Eukaryota; kingdom Metazoa; phylum Arthropoda; class Chilopoda; order Scolopendromorpha; family Scolopendridae; genus Rhysida; species Rhysida immarginata. The sequence continues at coordinate 1,022,307 of JAHWFO010022369.1, forward strand.
CAAATTAGGGCACATCCAAATTCTATCTCTAAAACCATAAGCGATACACAGAAAATTCCAACTGCAACATTTCAACATTTGTTCAACAGCAAATTCCAAAAAAAAAAAAAAAAAAAAAAAGTTCACCAAAACCCAATGAGCAGATCATCCACAATCCTCATTGCAAGCTCTGCAACATTAAAACCTTGATTCCTGTCAAGATTGAGGCAAAGGATGAGTGGCCATAGGAGGAAACAAAGAGCACCAACAACCGAAGATACTGGGTTCAAGTCTCGGAAGTAAACATCGTGTGTTTTTTTTCTCTTCTGAATACATTTGCCAAGCAAGAAAGTTCCACAATTTACCATAGTCACTAATTTCCAGTGCAATTGGTATAAAAAAGAAGGCATGTTGAAGCTGAGAAAAAAATCAGACTAAGCAAGATGGCACAGTACACTAACCAGGAAATGATCAACATGGTCCTCTGCTTTGGTGAGGTGAGGTTTGGTTTGTTTGGTATTAACGTCCTTTTCAATTGCCATGGTCATTTCAGGACGGCGTTATAGGGGCCGCAAATTTTGCCTCGCAAGGGTTCTTTAACGTGCAGCCCGCAAACGACTACACAGGACCAACGGCTTTACTTCCCTTCCGAAGGGAGTGCGTGATCTCAGGATTTTCCCCCTGAAAAAATCCTCGACGTCCTCGGGCATCAAAGGCGATCACGCAACCCCTTAGCCACCGAGGCCGATGGTGAGGCGAGGCAAAATAATCATTGAAATGTCATGTGGAATTATGCTATGGTGCAAGTGGACACTATCACATTTGTTAACTATATCTTCACTCTCATGTTCAACAAAGAGATGATACACCTTTGTTGTGTTGCTAAGTTTTTTTTTTACTTACTGATGTTCTTTTAAGATGTTCTGAATGAGTGTCTTTGTATCAATGTCAGTTCTGTCAGATCTTCTGTTTACAATGAGTGTCAATGTCAGTTAATAATTTTCATGTACTTTATCTCCTCATTTGATGGCTTTTCTTCTAATAAAGATATGTGTTTTTATAAAATAAACACTGATGCATTCTGCAATATTTATTGGAAGCCTAACATGTTTGTATGCTTAACAACATTGAACACTATCTGGATGATTGATGGAAACACTTATTTTGTATCACATGACTGTTTGTACTCAACAAACAGTACAAGAGCCAATTGTCCTATTACAGAGCTTGCAATGAGGATTGTGGATGATCCGCTCATCGGATTTTGGTGAACTTTTTTTTTGTTTTGTTTGGAATTTGCTGTTGAACAAATGTGCAATTAGAATTTTTTGTGTATCTCTTATGGTTTTCGAGATAGAATTTGGATGTGTCCTAATTTGCATGTTTGAGATGATGAAAGATGCTCCATCAGAGAGAAATCGGAATTTGCGTAACTACATTGGTAACCAAGATAGGAAGGGGGTAACAGACATTTGACTCACCCTGTATGCTAGTTTTCCTTGAAATCATATCTTTATGGATATACTGTGGGCCCAGTAAAATTTTCAAAGGCCCAGAATATAAACAGTAACTAAAAAAAGGAAAATAAATGTAGAGACATAGTTGATAGACAAGCAATTCTGTTTTACATGAATATGCTGAGGAAATTTCGGTTTTATACAGGTTTGGATAATTGACAGATCTAATATTTGATGCTCTACTTGAATATGAATAATTTTACTCTACCTTTGTTTTAATTGGGTTTATTCTTTTTGTGAATTAAAGGCATTAAAAATTGGTTTTTATCTCGTGCACATGTATAATAATATTGTGTCAAGCCTTTCTTAATAAGTATCTGTACGTTTTACTTTTGTTAAAAAAACAAAAAACAAAAAAAAAAAACTTTAATTTTGTTTTTAACATTCATACAATTCAATTGCTGTTTATGAAAATGCAACAAGCTAACAGATTTCACCTTTATTCTGCTCACTGCCTCTTCTGCCTGCATCATGCGTGTTGCCTTTGTCGGTTGGCCTTCACATACCAACTGCGTAGAACCCAAGTACCGTGCACGGAACAAAACTCCTTCAATGAGTACTGCAGGTTCATGAATGAGAACTAAAATTCAAAATCATTTATTGTCATAGCAATTTCCTTAACAAGCGAAAAGCTGAGCTTAAATAAGATTTGCTTAAATCTACATTATAAACCCATCCATAGTTTATAAGCAAAGAACAAATAATTATTTAAGATAATCACTTCCAAACAAGGCTCATTAAACATTCGATTAAAAAAAGCCATCAAACAAAGCTGTAATTGAATTTTCTGCAGGTTTAAATGAAACTTGTTAATTTTGTGGATAACACACACACCGCTATACAAACTATCGGTTAATTATTTAAAGCCAATTTTCCTTTTCTGCTATTGAAGAGCAAACTTTTATTTTGAGTGAAGATTAACAAAATGCTAATTTCTGTTCAGGAAAAAAGGCTTTCTTTTATAATCTAAATATTTTCCTTCTAATTTTTGAACCTATTTTGTGCTAAAAGGAATGAATTAAATCATTTTCAAAAAAATAATAAGCAAAAACCTTATCAATAGAAACATTGACACAGCTTTCACTTTTGTACCTTTAATTTTTTTTTTAATCAACGGTGGAAAAACTCGAGAAAAAATTCAATTTTTATTTTTATTGTGTTAAATGGTTATATTAAATCTAAAGCATGAAGGGAACCTCTGGAAAGTTTTAAAGTTCTTGAATGTTATTTTTCTGTGGACATTAAATTTAGGCTTTTTAATTTACACTTATTGTGAATTCACTGAATATCTAAAATACCGTAATACAAAATACTTCTTCTTTCAACAACAGTCCTTTGCAATAACAATTTAAAAAATTAAAAATAAAATCACAGTATTTTTGTCAACAAATAATATTTGGCTGCTACAAAGCCATAAAAACTTACTACGTATGTCTTAGATACCATCTCCAGAAATAATAACTAATATTTACATTGACTATTCAAGCTTTCCAGGAAAAATGAATATTATGAATGAGTAATAACATGTAATCACAAAACTAATTTTTCAGTTTTTAAGACTGGTATCCATAACGGGACTATATTTCTAAGAATGTAGGATTAGGCTTATAGAGCCGATTCGTCATCTTCACGGGCAATCTTATATATAGATGAGAAGGCAAGCACTGTTTTTTATCTTGAACAGTTCAAGATTTGAACTCACCAATCAAATGAAATCAATATAATGTCATGACATCATGCTGATTGTTGGGTTTTACAAAACATAAAGAGAGAAATTATTTATTGCTATACCTGGACCTTCTGTTTAAGACCCTCTTAACACTCACATGTATAAATTATTTAATATGAATTAAGTAAAGAATTGTGAAATAAACAACATCAATAATTACAGAAAAAAAAGCAAAATGAAGAAGAAAACATTGAATAAAGGAAAGTAGCTAGATATCCTTTGATCTTATTTCTGGGTATGGCTATTATCTGCTTTCATATATCCAATTTATTGCAGGAGTTCTTATATTACTAAAATATAATAATTTTAATTACAAAAGATTTTTATCACAAGAGTATCTTTATGCACACAAGTTGTAGCTACTGAAAACAACAACTGATGTGTTCAAGTCCAAAATTTTAATGTACAAATTGCTTATGGTCATTTAAAAATTTAATATGGCAAACATTCCAGAGGTTCATTCATAATTACTTCTTGCTGAACAGTGATCTGAAATAAAAATCCTTTTTAAATGCAAAATATTTTATTAACAGTTTAAACAAAAGTTGAAACTTCAATAGCATTTTTTTTTCTTGCTGTTATATAACTAAAATACATTCTTCACAACCTATAAGGAAGATGTAGCATGCATAATCTTAAAACTGATTAACACAGACAATCATATACAAACTTAATTCTAAATGTCAAAAAAATGAGTAAAATTATAAAAAAAAATAAATTAATTTTTATCATTTAGTGATATTGGGTCACTGAAAAAAATATCTTTTTCACAATCATGAAAACACTTTAAAAGAATAAAAGACATAAGGGGGGAAAATAATATGATATTTTCCATGTAATAAACTGTACAGATGGAATGTACTTAGGTTTGATGAAAGTAAATTGACCGCTCAAAACTCATGATGACTTTTGTAGATACAAACGTTGGAGGCTTTTCTTGAAGAAATTCTACACATTCAATATGACAGTTAGTTCAAAATGGTGGTAAGATGGCTGTTTAGTGGGCCCCAAACCTTTAAGTCTTTTCACAGATGGTAACCAATCTCTCACAGTCAGATGTGGTGGTAAATTTTAAGTTAAATGGAACAATGTTAGTTCCTTAATTGGGATGATCATCTTCACTTATATTCCCTTAAAAAGCAACGGATGATGTGACCTGACTGTCGGATTCAAGTCATTCAAAAAAAACGGGGTATTACTTATTTCTGGTATCAGTAATTATGCATTATATGCTCTTATTGTTGAAATATGTGTGCTGCATATAAATGATTGAACATATGGACCTTAGTAATAAGTAATGCCCCGTTTCTTTTCCCTTTTTGAGTGGTTGAACGAGGTTTTTTTTTTCATTTACGCAAGCGCCAGTTTCCTTTTTCTTTCGTGCCAGGCACCATTAAGAATATCATTATTAACTGTTAACATCTGCACGCGTAGAATTTCTTCAAGAAAAGCTCCAATGTTTGGATCTACAAAGTCATCGTGAGTTCCGAGTGGTCAAATATATTCTACCTGTACATTTTATTATATGGAAAATATCATAACATTACTTTAGAATAATTCTACTTTCCATTTTTCAACTCAAGGGGAAAAAAATTTTTTTTTTAGTTTTACATACATACAAGGGTCGTTCAAGGTTCAAGGTTGACCTAGACTTTTGCGTATATAAAATTCAGAAATAAACTAACACTTTTCATTTTTCAGGGAATGTTATGTAATCTTCTTTGAGTATCCTGCGACTGGCCTGACATATTTGGTGCATGAGCAACAGCTGCAGCAAACATTCTAGTAAGAAGTGTCTCTATAGCTGTGGAACAGTAGTTCATCTGCCTGGATCTTCATTCGATTGCTCCTCTACTCTGCTCTACTTCGATTTTTTTAAGTGGACCAAGCAAATGACAATCACTATCAGCCCAGTTTGAACTGTAAAGGGCATGGGGCAACACTTCCCAGGCCATTTTGGCAAGAGTTCCTGCTGTTAAATATGGAGAAGAATGACATTTCTGGACAACATCCCAGGTCTTTTCTCGCGAATGGCATTGCATAAGGCACCTTGAAGCAATTTGCAGTAACATTGGGTGTTAATCGAGATATCTTTATCAAGAACAGCTTGCTTAACACAAGCGATTTTCACTGTGTGACTGGAGTCGAAACACGTCCATGCAGTGCATATTTCACCATCTTTCATCCTTCGCAAAACTGATTACAACAATTGTACATTCTTGCCTGTGACATCATTTCTTCTTATCTATAATCATAAAACATGATACTGGAATACATAAGATATCAAGATAGGTATTTTGTACAAACAATTGTACATTCTTGCCCAAAAATCATCTCAAAATCTCAGCAAGTTTAACCTTCGCTTTCACAAAAACACTGCTTACAATATTTGCTGCAGTTGCTGTGCATGCGTCAAGTAAGTCATGCTGATCGCGGGATACTCCAAAAGAATTATGTAGCGTTCCCTGAAAACTGTAATATGCTAGTTATTTCTCAAGTTTGTTTTATATGTCGAAAGTTTAAGTCAATCTTAAATACCCTCGGTTTTTTTGTTTGTTTTTTTTAATTTATTACACTCTAAATGTCATTTTCCTAAATAAGTTAATCAGCAGAGGACAAGATAACTTTGTTGCTAAATAAGTTAATCAGAGACATAAATTTATTGAATAATCAGGCTACATTGGAAACGAATGAAATCATACAATTCCTCAATGAATCTGGTAATAAATCAAGACTGGATGACATCACCAGTGATCTCTAGCTGCTCTGCAGTTTCCCAGAATGATTCCCCACTAATCCACTCAATCCACCAGAAATTTAATAACTTCTCCCCTCCCCACTGCTGTTATACATAAATTCAGCCACGGCCAACTCACCTTTTGTAGACGTTTTTGCCTCTGATGATGGCATTATATCAAAACGCGTTAGGCACAATAAAATAGTTTACCATATCAACTTCTCTGATCTTTTATCGTATCTATAACTATAAAACATGATACTGGACAACATAAGACATCAAAATAGGTATTTTTCACCCAGAATAAATGAACTGAATTTCGGATAAAAAAAAAAAAATTAAACAGTCCCATATGCTTCAGGGTAAAGAGGTCTGAAAATCAAGAACGTTCCTAAAATCGGATACTACAAATTTTTAATTTAGTTGCCATATTAGAGGGTATTTTCCAAAAATCAAATACATATACAAAGTCATTTCCTAACCATAACAATTTTTTTCATAGTACCTGTACAGGGTGTCCACAAAGTATGGGTACATGGGAAATTTCACTATTTTATTTATTTATGTTATTTTTCCGAGGGGGGAAAGGCAGATGTGGTGGTTTAGCAGTGAATAAAATCATGACATAAACAATTAAAAAATAATAATTTACCTTTTTTACTTTTATTTAAATTAAATAAAAAATACTTTACTTTCAAAATTTATTTATGTTATTTTTCCTACCCATCAAATTATGCACTGAAAATTATGGAATTCATATTGAAAATATTATTTATTAACATTAATTAAATAAAATTGTTTTGTTTTAAAAGTATATGTTAATCCCCTATGTACCCAGACTTTGTGGATACTCTGTAGTATGTTCTAACTGTCCAATTTTACTAGTAATCCCACTTATATGATGTTGCTCTCCTATGTGCCTCTAGAACTATGTAGATTCTTCTGGGAAATGATTGTACAAGGTACCTGAAACATTTTACAGGGAGACAAGTTCGTAGCACTGTTATCAAATTGCTACATGTTAGCATGTCAAACCACCGTTCCAATTTGTCCCAAAGATGTAGAATGTCAGGTCGAAATTGGGTTATTGTGCTGTTAACTAATCACTACAAAATCTGCCATGTATTCTTTGAATGAATCTCCGACAATTTGAACCCTGTAACTACTTATAATAAAGAGCCTTGTTTCAGCTGAAAGTTCCAATCATCTTAAGGTAACATTGGTCATATGTAAGGATGCATCTGGTCAGCGATGATGCTGAAATATCATATTTTCACGTCAATACCCCGCAAACGAGAAAAACCTGCACCCCTGAATACTCCATGAAAATTTGTTTTTAAGTATGGGTAAAAAAAAAAAAAAAATTTTTATAAACCCCGCTCTCATGAACTAAACTCGCGGGAGTATCTTGAAATTATGTTTTATTTTCATAAAAGAGCTATAAAAGATTTTATTTATGATACATAATCCTCATTTTCTCTCATGATGTACTAAAAAGAGCGGATGGCAATTCCCAGCAGTTCTGGACACCATGATGTAATTTCCTTAATTTTCTATGGCTGGTTGTGGATAAAGCATTGCATTCAATTAAAAAAAGAAATTTACGCTTAAATTAATATATTTAAGCATAATGTTTTATTTGTTTTTAATTGTTGTTTACCCAATTATTTTATCTTTCCACCCTGATAAAATTTTCTGGGGAGAACATGGGATTTTTTTTTTTTAATAAAAACAACCAAGGATATACAACATGGAAAAACACGTCACTTTGAATTCATGTGTTTAAAGTTGACACTTTACCTTTGGAGTAATATTGAATATTTTGCGAGTAATTATCTACTGATTAAGAGTTTTATAAGATGAATGTCATCAATGATTATTACACTTTATGCCAGCTGAAGCTGTTCATCACGCACATGGCATACAGTGTAGTGAGGTGATCTTTCACTTGTAATAAATGATCAAGTCAAGAATTTGCAGAGCACAAGTTTTAGAATTAATAATATTTGTAAGTGATGTTTTGATTCCATAATGACTCTCTATTTTGTAAATGAAATAAAAATTGAATGAAATAAATTATCCAGCTATGCTTGCGAATACATGCAGGCAAGCTAAACTCACACTTCTCCTTCCCTCTTCTCTAGATGGTGCAGATGAAATCGCTTTAGAGGAAAAGAACAATTTTAGTGATCAAAATAGTTATTTATTGGGGTTGTTCACTACCCGTGCAAACATGTGCAAATTTGTGTGTGAATGTTTATATATTTTCTGTGGCTCTCTGATTATTTTGATTGTCCCTGAAGCACATTTCAATATGGCTGCGGCTTGGGGAAGTTCAAAACGACTGTTGGAATTTTAACCGCCATCGTTGTAAAGAAGGAAATGTAACCCTGCACCCCCCCCCCTTCAGGATATAAAAAACTGTATACCTCACGGGATACTGATGCGAAAATACGGTAATCAATACAATGGACCTGACATGCCTTTCTTTGTGGAACAGTTGGAAACAGGACTCAGGCCAAGTAATCCTTCATCAGTCGTAACAGTCCAATCTCAGTGGCCATATGCCCACTGAGTTATTTTTTCCTGTCCTGTTCTGCTCTTACAGGAGAGGAACTCAATAAGGGTATCTGATGAGACATCCTTGTCACCTAAAGATGTGCCTTTAAATAGTGGTTTTTCTTAGGTCATTTGGCAATCACATCCAAGATGCAGTTGGAATTAATGAAATGAACTACGATTTCCACATATAAGCAATGAATTACATAATGCAAATGAGGATTGGTAAATATAGAATACAAAACTTAATATACCTAGTAACTGGCTAATGTGTTTCCATGTTTCTTATCTACAGAGAGCCATGCAAGGTACCAAAAAGCAGGAATTACATATACAAAGAACATGGGACGAATCATTCAATCAGGAATAACCCATTCAGAGAAAACAAACAAGTATTGACTGCTCCTGATTGGCTCATTTTAACAAAAGGATAAAAACAAAAATTGAAGAAATACTTTAGCAAAGTAAAAAGCAAGAAAGAAAGATATCTATTGAATAAATCTGTTCCAGATCCCCAAAATTTACTCTTTATAATATATTTCAATTACAAATACAAGAACTGCATTGGTTATATAAACTTGTATAATGATAGTAATACTGCATGCAAACAATCATTTATACATAAAACAATATAGTATGTGTGGTGGACTTTTTATTTACTGATAATGGATATGACTTATATTATCTTAGGTGTATTTCTTGTATTATATTATGAATAAAATTTATGCTGACAGAAATAATCTTTAAGATTGGTTTCACTATTTATTATCAGCTTTTTTCCCTGAAGAAAATTGCTAAAATCTAAATACAATAAATGATTCAACTCAGAAATGTTGGAAGAATCTTCCTTTATTATATATCAAAATCCATCATCTTCTAAAGAGTATATATGGTGTGTCATAAATTCATACTTAAACTGAACACTACTGGATGATTCTAGAGGGACGGTTAATGTATGAAAGACTTCCCTTAAGATCTTTCCCTTAAAGAAACTACAGGATATCCTAAAAACTACAAAGCAAACAGTGACAGTTGTTACAAGTTACTCTTGCAGAAGATTGTTACAAATGTGTGAAGCCAGGAATTTGTTTTGGTATTTCTTTGTGTTTGTATCACGTTTCGTCAATTGGTGGCGCTTCATTTCTGAATCTGTCAATCATTAGACTACTTTTGGAAATCCCATCACAATGTTCTGAAAATGTCCACCATCTGCCACAACCACGCATCTTAAGTGAAGTACAAACAAACATACCAAAACAAATCCCTGACCTCACACATTAATCTCTTGCAAGAACTTTAAAAACTCTCATACTTTTGCTTGCTATTCCATTTTTTAAAATCATTAGTCTTTTTTTAGTGTACCCTCTATACATATTCAACTTAAAATTGGTGTAATATCTCTATCAACCTGTGTTAACATCTGGAGAATAATCAATTTAAATTCATGAATCCTTAACCATCTAAGACTAAATTCAAGGGATATCTTATTAAAAGAGAGTTCACATGATATAGATCAATAATATGATAGCATTACCCAACTAGATATAGTCTTATAGGGAGTGGTAACAAAATCTAATGATAGCAAGTTTTGACTGTTTAATAAGTGATCATTTCTTATTGAAAGTATCTTTTAATTGAGAGTTTTCTAGTTTTAGCATAGATAATCAATAAGTATTAAAATAATCGATACAATATTAGGGAGTCAGTTTTTTTTTTTCGTTACGAGAAATTTTTCATACGAAAGCAAAAAATTTTACATCACTTCAATTAAGATTTTTTTCATAACGCACGAGCATGGATGTATAGAGAACAACCATTCCTAGCTCAGATGTATACATCCATGACCACAAACATTTAAAGAATGGAGGGTTCTTCTCTGTACATCTATGCTTGTGCATTATGAAAAAAAATCAATAGAAGACAAAATTTTTCATTTTTGTACGAAAAATTTCTCGTAACGAAAAAAAAAAAAAGAAAAATAAGTCCATAATGACTCTTACAGGAATTTAAAATCAACAGCCAATTTATTATAAATTTTTGAAACTTTTATTTATTATTACCATCAATTTATTACATAACCAATTAACACTGTGCATAACTGGGTGACCTTTTGTCCTCAATACAGTTATAATTTGTTTTGAAATAGATGCTGAGATGTGTAAGTGGCTTAGGAAATTTGATGGTTGAGGATCCAGCTATACAAGCTTCTTTCGATCTCATCCCATAAACTTTTAAATAGATTGAGATTCAGTGATTGTGATCAAGCCTCTGCAATGCTCTATCAAACCATCTGCACACAATGTGAATTAGATGGCATGGAACATTCTCCTGGCTGTAAAGGAATGGAAAACTTCTAACCACAAATACATTTGTGGTTAGAGGCTTTCCTTCCCTGTTACGGGTAATTCCACACCAAAATTCTTTCCTGTATTCTATTATCTTAACCCTATGGATCTGATTCTGCATGTATGCAGCCAGAATAAAATAAAAAAAATCAGCAACGGCTTGCACACGAAAAGGAAACAAAGAGCCCTCTACTAGAAATTCTGATACTGGAAAAATGGGCAAGGAAAAAAATAAAAACCCAAAAAGTAAGTCCTCAAGAACATGAGAAGTCCCCAAAAAAGAACATTAACAATTTGTTAAATATTACTTCATAGATTAAGTGTTTATTATTGTCTCCTTCTCTACACAGTGTTATATTTGTTTCTTTTTTTTTCATTTTTTTTTTCAGTGACCCTATATTTAAACTTTATTAGTAAATAAGCAGTAAAGAAACTTTATTATTTGTTATTACTGAATATCTTTGGTTACAATCACTTTCAAAAAAAAAAAAAATGACTGCTTAAATTCACAATCTACTTCATGCAACAATCACTCAAGGCATTTTCAGATCACGATATGTAAACTGCAAAATATTTCATGCCATTCTAATAACATGACAAACAGAGACTATCATCAAATATAAAAAAGGATTTGTAAATATGGACTCACCAACCCAGGGATTTGTTCAGCAATGGATCATCAAATTGTAATAAAAAGAGAAGGTTAATGAGAACAATGAACTTCAAGAACAGTATATAATCATTTCTATCCCAATTATTAGCTTTAAAAAATTCACATACTGTTATGCAAGGTGCAGCTTTTTAAATATTTCAATAAGTGCTTAAAATATTTAATTTTTTTTTTCTAGCTGCCATTTCCAATTCCACAGAATTTTGTTTCTAATAACCATGGAATGACCGAAATTTATAACCAGTATTTTCCCAATATTTGGGGAAAATAGTCAAAAAATTAAATAAAAATAATTTATGCAAGATTAAATCTAGGTACTATAATAAATGTTTTGAAAACCCATAATTTTGTTTATTAACCTATTAACCTATCCAAAAACAATAACCATATATACAGGATACTTAGAAAATTCCTGGATTGTCATTATTGCATATTTAATTTTTGCACATTACTAAATTACTCAAATGACCTGAAACTTTCACTTAATTTCTTCCCACATCCAAAAAATTTCAGGCAGTATATATTTCTACTTCTCAAAGCATCATTTATCAATATATGCATTTTTAAAATGAGATTGTTTTGCATGAAATTAATGTAAAAACTTAATGTAATGCACAGGGTGATTCAAAATGATTTTCCGGCATTTCAAAATTTTACTAAGCATTTATTTTATAACATAAACTAACCAGACCAGGTTTTATAATGCAGGAAAACTCAAATATTTTTGACCTTCCCGCAATTGGAGGCTGTGGTGACGCTAGTGTCGCGATAAAAGTAAAGATGGCGGCTGTGAATGAAAAGGCATGTTGCGTCTTGGATTATGCAAAAACAAACTCTATAATGTTAGTCCAGTGGGCATTTCATAGGCAATTTCATAAAGATTGCCCTACTGACAAAAGCATTGGTAAGTGGTATGATCAATTTTTGGAAACTGGGTGTCTTTGTAAACGCAAAAGCACGGGAAGGCCACGTGCAAGTAAAGAAAAGGTGGAAGCAATAAGGGCCACTTACACCCGCAGCCCGCAGAAATCAACTCGTAAAGCTAGTCGTGAACTGCAACTTCCACAAACAATTGTGTGGCGCATGTTGAGGAGACAATTGAGGAAACACTGATCCGTAATACTCTCGGACTAGTAACAGCAGACATGTTGAAAGGTGTTTGGGATGAGATTGACTATCGTCTTGACATTGTCCAGGTGACTCGAGGAGAATCAATAAATATTTGAGTTTTCCTACATTTTAAACCCAGTCTGGTTAGTTTATGTTATAAAATATATGCACAGTAAAATTTTGAAATGCCGGATATCATTTTGAATCACCCTGTCTTGGGTATTTTTACACTGAATTGAAGCAAACTCATTGTGTTTCATACGATTTACTGAATACAGATATTATTTCAATATACCAGATTGCATTACTGTTCCAGTATGATTGTTCTACAATGAAATACTAAAAGCCATGGGATAGGTATCCAGTGTTGATTCAAATACTTATTAATTGATCAACACTAGATACCTCTCCGATTTCATGACAGGCACTGATTCACAAAAGCACAGAAGACCTCAGGAGAGATGTTGATCCATGCCACCTGAATAGTTGCCCACAGCTCCATGATATTTATAGTGCAAGACGTGAACCGAAATAGACCTCTCCAGCACATCCCATAAATGCTCATATAAATTTAATTAGAGATTTTTATGTATGTAACAGTCAGATAGGCATTTCATCATAAGATTTATAAAACAAAAATAACCATATCTCGGAATGAAGACAAACTGACTCATGGTGCATAAGAAATTCTTTTATTTAAAATAACCATCCTAACATGCTGGCAATGTTTATTGGTGAAAGAAGCTGATGATTAAACCTTATTTTGGGCAAGTCCCCCACCTATTTTCAGATCAGTAAATACCCACAGTTCTTGTTGCATATTTTTTACTATGTACCTTGTATACATGTTCAATTTTGGTATAAGAGTAACCCAATTGTCATAAAATTTATGTATCGTATTTTCCCAGTTTGAAGACGGGTTCTTTTAGAAGCCGGATCCCGGTTAAGGGACGAGATTTAAGGCCTCATCATGAGTAAAAGGCCCGGTCATGTGATCCCAGGAATAAAGAGTGTGTGAAAACTTTCTGAATTTATGGAGGAATTAGATGATAATGTCAGATGAGGAAAATGATTCAGAATAAGATAACATAATTAAAAAACAAAAATTAGTGTATGAAAAAGTATTGTAGGTTACATTTGCAAAATAAAGGAATATATGAAAGGAATAAGAGGCCTGGTCTCGTAATTTTCAATATACGCCGAGGGCAACATACTGAGAAAATATGGAGCTTAATTCTTTCCTCAATGATGGCATATTAATTCTGCAATTGAATTGGGCCTTTAAATAATGCATAATGAGGAGAAAGAATCATTCACTTCATTATGACCAACAAAGTGCTTGCATATTTGACTATCAAGATTACAATATCTAATGTTAAATCAAACAATCAGATTTTCTATGGCTTGAAATATAAGTGATTTAAGAATTTCATGCCCTTTTTAGTCAGCAGAGTATATTTTAAAATTATACAGATCTAGTGTTTACAGAGTAGCACGACAGATGCCCAAATACGTAATGTACAGCTTTTTACACGTACATAGCTGAGAAGACACTGGTCTTCTTTACCAGCTGCAATCTTTATAATTAAAGTTTTTGTTTTTTGTTTTTTTTTCCATTTTTTTTTTTTTTTTTTACCAAATTCAAATTTATTTTTATTAATAAATCATGAAGACTATTGTCATGAATCAAAATTTCTTTTGTGAAAATAAAAGTATTGATTCATGATAATAGTTTTCATCATTTATTTAAGCGGTGAGATTAGATGGCTGTATATTCATTATGTATTTTCCACCAGAACCAGAGAATTCATAGCGATAAAAATAAATCACCATTTGAAGAGGTGCTTTTAAAAATTCTTCAATTTATATGGCATACATTTACATTAAGCTTTCCTTAACCTGCCATGTTGATTAAAAAGTAAAATTTATCTTATTTTAAGCAAATCTTCAAAAATGCAAAAACACATTCATGATTGATTTATAAAGCTTTAAATACATGATCTCAAAAAAAAATTGTCTTCATGCTTAGTTCTTCTTTCCATGGCTCTTCTAGTTTGCATTCCTATATCCTAATGACTTATAAATAGTATTTTGGGGAGAGAGCAGCAGAGAGTAGCCAGATCAAAATTTTTAGGAGTATTTGTAATTCACTTGATAGAAATTCCACTAGAAAAGTAAAATAGAGGCCCTTAAGAACACAGTATTCAGTGCAGGCTACTAGATCGATGCTTAATTACTTAACATCACTGGATAGAATTCGTGAGAGAGTTATTTAACTCCAGAGAGCTCTCTCATTTATCATTTTTTAGATCGTTGAGATAATGACTTTTTAAAAATATTTTATATCTATCAGTGTCCTTGTTTCTTTAAATGGCTGATGTCAGTCTCTTAAAAGATTATGCATTTACATTCTCAAACTAACTTCTAATTACTTGTACAGTCATCAAAGGGAAATAATCCACACTTGAATTTTACTCTTAAGTATTACCGTTTCAATATTAATTTATTTTTAATAATTTAATATTACATTTAGAGTTAAGATTATTAAATTTAAATAATTATAATTAAAAAAGCTATTAAAACAACACATTAGCATGAAATGTAATATTAAGTATTAAACTCGTGTGGATTATTTCCTTTGGTTGACTGTACCATGAGCAGCACACCCTAATTTTCAGGGCTAGTAAATTTAACAAAACAAAACACAAGTTGAACCTCTTAATCCAGCAATGATGGGATATAAAGCCTATCCATCAACAAATAATCTCCTAGCAAAAAAATTGAGATTTGTCTACCTGTAAGTCAGCAATCTTCCTTCTATCACAATTGTAATTTCCTATACCCTAAAGAAAATAAAATAATCTAACCTGTTTGTTTCGTGGAAATTTATAGTCCACTTCTATTTTATTTTATTTTTGTTATATCTTCGAACTGTCACTTTATGGTACCTACACATAAAAAAGCCAATTGAATGTGCTCTTGCTAGCATAATAAAAATTTCTTAATATGGCCATTTGAGTTTGGTTGAAAAAATAAAAATAAATAAATAAATAAATAAATAAATAAATAAATAAATAAATAAATAAATAATTGTCTGTTGTCTGTTTGAAACATAGTAATAATATAAAATAATAAAATAATATATAATAATAATAAAATTTATAATAAAATATAAATATAATCAAAATAAAATATATACAGATATTAAATGATATATACGAGCCGAATATACACTGATTGGAAGAAAGTAATTGGACACTTTCGATTTTAGACGTTCTGTCGAATATCTAGAAAAATACTTGATGAATTATCCTGAAATTTCAGGGGTGTAAAAAGGATGTTACACCTCATATATTTCAGCGAAGGTTTTCTCCCGGAGGCAAATAGGGGACCAGCAAAGAAGTAAACCCAAAAAATAATGTTTGGAATCACCCTGTAAAAAATAATCCTTGAAATGCATTGTGGCTGTAGCATATGCTTAAGAGGCTTCTTTTACTTTTCTGTGTTCATTTGTATGAGAATAGCACGTATATTCATGGAGATATAAAGGTTTCTTTAAAAAAGTCGAAATGTTTTCGTAAGTTTTTTGTTTATAACACGCAGGATTTTCAGCCCAATGCAATGCCATTTACAGAAAACTTGACAAACTACAGTGCAGACAACACCCTGCAATCAGAATAGAAAAATATTAAATATTCGATGAAATATGAGCATTTTTACTAAATAATGTTTAACTGCGCATGTGCATGCGTTACCAAATTGTCTTTTGCATACTTTATTAGCCAAATGTATAGAGCTACTCTTATAAAAAGCCCAAGCAAATATCTTGAAAATTCAGAAAGATATCGTCGATAGAATGAGTTGAATTTCAGTTGCTCTCAAAAATAAACAAAACGATAAGGGGCTTTCTCTAAACTTTTATTTTTGGATTGGACACCAGTATCAATTTCTTCTTCTTACGCTGATATGAAGTCGATATGAAGTCAATATTTTTTCATGTCAGCGTAAGGAGAAGAAGTTGATACTGGTGTCCGATCCAAAAATAAAAATTTGGAGAAAACCCCTTATCGTTTTGTTTATTTTTGAGAGCAACTGATACATTTATACAACCCCTTTTTATACATTTGGCTAATAAAGTATGCAAAAGACAATTTGGTAACGCATGCGCAGTTAAACATTATTTAGTAAAAATGCTCATATTTCATCAAATATTTAATATTTTTCTATTCTGATTGCAGGGTGTTGTCTGTACTGTAGTTTGTCAAGTTTTCTGTAAATGGCATTGCATTGGGTTGAAAATCCTGCGTGTTATAAACAAAAACTTACGAAAACATTTCGACCTTTTTAAAGAAACCTTTATATCTCCATGAATATACGTGCTATTCTCATATAAATGAACGCAGAAAAATAAAACGAGCCTCTTAAGCATATGCTACAGCTACAATGCATTTCAAGCATTACTTTTTACAGGGTGATTCCAAACATTATTTTTTTGGTTCACTTCTTTGCTGGTCCCCTATTTGCCTTCGGGAGAAAACCTTCGCTGAAATATATGAGGTGTAACATCCTTTTTACACCCCTGAAATTTCAGGATAATTCGTCAAGTATTTTTCTCGATATTCGACAAAACGTCTAAATTTGAAAGTGTCCAATTACTTTATTCCAATCAGTGTATATATTCTTGATATAATAAAGGATCACTTGATTAGATTCATGACATTTCTTTGAATACTTGTGTCACGCTGGTGGCTCATGGATCGCAGGTGCCCTTTGGATGTTATTTCGTACCGCCTCCATGGAAAAATATAACCCAATTATAAAAATTTGTTAAAACTGATTGGCTTTTATTATGTTTCATAATTTGAACCCGATTCTTTATCCAAAATATTAACATCAATCATTGCTCTGAGGATGGAGTTATTACAAAAATGCATCAGCAAAAATAAATTTAATTTCTCATATTGCTAAATTGGATCTTCTTCTTCAGATAATGCTTAACAGCAACAATAGATCCATAATATGATTTTAAAATATAACCATTTATTAATTTTGTATTTTATCACAATGACAAGGTTTATAGATCATGTGGCCTGCAAGAGATTAGATATACGAAATGGCCCAAGGCTCTAATGTGTTTGACACACATGCTTTAGAATGTGTTCAAAGAGCTTTATTTTTATTAAAGTACGGTACATATATCCTTAAATTGTTCATGAAGATACAGGCTGCCACTATCTTTATGTAAAGCTACAACTTCTTTATGGATAAGGAAGTGACTTGCATTAAAATTTTAGCTGCCTTCATATGTGATTAACAATTTTCAAGGAGGCATCAAATATATATCTCATCTCAACGAGCTTCCCTCTTACACAATGCTTGGCCACTTATTAGATACACCTAACCTGTAATATATGGAACCATCTTTAGTTTCAAAACACCCCATATTCATCAAAGTGCTGATAATGTTGTGGATGTAAGAATATATACGGTATATTCTCAGATATAGGATGCAAAATTTTATATCTAATTTTGACTGAAAAAGCTGAGGTGTGACATTTATGCGAGCCAAGCTAAAACTACCTCTCAATGGGTTGCTTATCACTGTTGATCGTTACCAGCTTTTGCCATGTTTGACTGAATAACAAACAAGAAGTTATTAGAGTCCACTTGAATTTATTAAATTAATATCAGTTTATTATTGTTAACAGTAATCATCTTTAAAAATGACTTATCTTTGGTTATTTGTAAATATCATTGAATAATATTGAGAAAACTAACTTCGGTGGAGATATAAACTGCTTTGCTTCGTATGTCGCATTTTGAATGAATTAACAAATGCTCCCCCTAATTCTCCCTCTTCACTGCAACGGCTGTGTTCGTGAAACTAACTTTTTCCCCTTTTATGTTAGGAATTCATGAAGTTCATGGAACACCAAGTTTTCCACATTGCCCCACCACACTTTTTATGATCCCGAAAATTTTAAAACACCAGAAAGCATAATAGTAATAAATTCTCTCTATTCAATTTATTCAATAATTTAGGGTATCAAACGGAATGGGGAGTTGAAACATCAATCAAATGCGAGTTTAAAATGGGAAACGTGAATTTGGCTCCCGTTTAAATGCTATTAAAACATTGGTTCTTTCTGAACAATGCCTTGGATTTCTGTAACTATTTTGATTAGGCCTATTTTTTTTCCAAACCTATCTAAACATTCTTTCTGTTATATATGAACATTTATTTTTAATAGTATTGTTTAAATTTATCATCTCCAATAACCTAGATAATAGTTACAAGTGATAATGCCTGAACAAAAATATGCAATCTGATAGGAAATTTTGCAAAAGTATCTTTGACAAATCACAACAACAAAATTGCTATGTCTTTCTCATTTCACTTAATTTTTAACTTCTTTATTTTGATAATGACTTAGTCTGTGCAAAATGTTGGGAGTTTTCTCAGATTTTTCACCTTGTTTATCCGAGACTAATTTGGTTTACAATTTTTCTTCTACTTTTGCCTACATTTTGTTCAAATATAAACAAGTTTGTATATTGTTATTCTCCTGTCTTTCATTTTTCCAGTATGGTTATGAAACTAGAGAGTCATCAGACCAATGTAATTTTCTAAAGTTTGTATGAAATAATGGACTATATTGTTGTAACTAGAGCATATTCAGAAAATTTTTGGAGTCTTGCAATGTTCCCTTCCCAAAATGCTAGATAAAGAGGTTCAATCTGTATAAATCCCTTTGGATAAGAGATAAACAAAAAGGAATTCATGTCATTTAAGAAAGATAAATCAATGCTATCATGTTAAGTTTGCATGTTGGAAGAGAGGACAACGAAAATTAAATTCAAAAAGATACTTGAATCGAACAAAATATTTTTTTTGAAGTTTAATGTTATCTATAAGAGGTCACAGAATACGCAGCTATCACAAGTGCAAAGTTACGACAGTGCAGTACTGAAAATAAAGCAGCAATATGCTCATAATTAACAAATGGAGGAGAGAAAGAAAAAAAAAAAAGAACTCTTTATAAATTTTTATGGAGTGCATAGTTGACCCTGCTGCATATGCACCAGATATGGATCTTCAACGTTTTGTCTCCTTTGGAATTTTAAAATTTATTTACTTTTGCACAAAAAAAAAAGTATTTAAAATTGTATTTCTTAATTAAAAACATGTTCAAATTATTAGAATTAAAAAAAAAAGGGGGAGTTTGACTTCTTACAGATTCATTCACTATTTTTAAATAAATTCAGTCATCCCTCCATAAACGAGCTATTATTCCAAAAAAAAAAAAAACAGACGACCAAAATGGGACCCAATGACTTCCAGATGATCATTTTGCCAACTGAAGCTCAGTGGGCAATGATTATTACAATTTAAATGTTCAAAATTATTCAATTTAAAAATTCCCCTGTTATATACACGCGATTCGCCTCTTGCAAGTTCGATCGAAGCACCACTTAGCGGGAACGTGAGTAAACTATCTGTGGCCACATTGTGCTTATCTTCTATGGGCACTCGCAAATTTATCTCAATTTGAATGCTTTTATTTTGTGTATAAATTTGTTGAATTGACTCAAATATGGCTTTGTATGATATGCTTTGAGGTAAAATGTTCAAATTCATGCTACAGATGCCCAGAAGAAACAAAATATTATTCATTTCCATCTGAAAACCAGTTTCATCAGCAAAGACAGCTATGGACAAAGTGACTAAAGAAGGAAGTATTTCGGGTCTTGTGAAATTAAAATTAACACACTGAAAACCATATTTAATAAGAACATCCATTTTCTTTTCATTCAACTCCCAATCTCATGGCCACAAATACAGGGAGTCCCAAATTGATATATACTCTTTGAAACTTTAGTATACACTATATAACTCAGCAACGAAGTGAGATGGAAATATAAGGTTTGTTGTATTTTTTATTCCTTAAACTTCCTTAAGCCTGTACTTGCAAAAAAATGTCCACCTTCTGCCACAGTACACTCCCAACACCGACGTTGAACAGAGCGACATACCGACTGGATTGTAGCTAATGAATTGCACCAACTGGATTTGGCGATACCAATTTCATGAGAATTGCCTCACTGACTTCTTTGGGGATCATGCAAAAACCTCCATGACGGCATCAACACTCTCGTTATCAGTGGAACTTCTCTTTCTTCCACACCGACCTTTCAACACATCTTTCACTGTTCTTTATGCTTCAAACTTGTCTCGGAGTTTTGTTATTGTTACCCTTGTTGGTTGTGGTGTACCAAATTCAACCCTCCAATGTCGTTCAACCTCAACAACATTCTCCACTCTCCAATAACACTTCACTATCCACTTACGTTTATCGAATAAAAATCTCACCTCCATTTTGGACATCATTAGAAACAAATGAACAACAATGAACGTGTTGCTATGCTTTTCCAGCGCCGTCTGGATCATACACAACAAAACTTATATTTCAATCTCATTTCGTTGCTGAGCTATAACGTTTCAAAGAGTGTATACATCAATTTGGGACACTCTGTAGTTTGAGAAACTTCCGATGGTGGCACCCTTATAGCTTGCAAGAGGCAAATTTGGTGGCTATGAAAGTTGATTAATTAATATGAAAGTTAAAATAATATTTCCACTCAAATTTAAAATAGCAGCTGATTTTTCAAAACGACCCATTTTTTTCCCATAAAGAGTTACATTTTCCTCCTAAAAAATGTGAGCTTGTGATTACGATTGTCTTGAATTGCAAAAAATGTTACAGTAATCAGTAAATTACAATGTAAAAAAGGGAGGGAAAATGAAGCTTAAGCTTTTCTTGAAATTGCCTAAAAATATGAGTTACAATTAGAACCTGGCATCGAGTAAACACAAATTTCGTTAATTGAAGAGTGTTCAAGTGTTTCCTTATTGGGAAATAGTTAGCATTTGACAGTTTCAGTTAATTTATTCAATTTATATTGTAGTGAAACAAAAATACCTCTCTTCACTTTGATATAACTGCTGGTTACCATCTTCAATTTATTTGAAGTCAAATAATAATTTCCAGACCTTATTCCAAAACAGAATAACATTTGCTATATAGGTAATTAAATTAAGTCATGAACATATTTATCATGCTCCCATTCTATATTATGGAATTTTTAAAATACACTTTTAGACAATTTTTTTTTTCCTATTTAATATTAGACACTCTGCGATTACTCATATGAGATTTTACAAATTACGAGAACAAAATAATTTAAAATTAAATTTTGTTCTCGTCAAATTTTAATTTTCGTTTTCATGAAACAGGTTGGCAAAATGAAAATTTTATCTTTTAGCTAGTAAACGAGAATTCCCACTTCCCATAATTCCTTGAAGCTAGTAAATGAAGTAAATACGTTCTTTCAATAAACAAGAATTCTGAGTTATCGATGTGCATACACTGAAACATCCTCTGCATTCTGAGTCAATGAAGAAATTTCTGCTTCCATAAATTAAAAATAAAACTGTGGAAAATTATTTCTTTTCCCTACAGGTAGAGTTGCTAAGCTCACGATCACATGCGCAAAAAGCTGCGCACTAATTTCGTGCACACGAAAATTGAATTGCGAGAATTTCAGAAAATCTCGTGAAGAGATTGGAAAAACGAGAACGAAAAAATTTTACGAGAAATATTTTAAATTTCATTAATTTATTTTGTTCTCTATTCTTTGAAATCTCGTATGAGAAATCGCAAAATGTCTATTATTTTATTTAAATGTAAGTGATTTTGCAAAAAATAATAAAAATCTTATTTTTAAAGACACAGTTGGCAAAAAAGAAAAGTAAATACATTTAATTTCTTGAAATTTCTTCTACATTCATATATGCCACACCCCTAAAACGTATTTTTAAAAATTAGACAAAGAATTTATGTCGCAGGGTACACACACTTACTCACAATTTACACGTCAAATGGGCAATTTTAGTAAAACTTGGCTCGAGATTTTTTTGACCAGTGAGTAAAAATACACTTGTTAAATTTTGAATATTATTGGCCCATATCTTTCTCACCACATTTTAACTTCATTTTGTCTTGTTTAAATTTCTAATTAACGATAGCAGTAATTATAAAGTTTGTAGATGCATGTAAAAATATGAAAGTTAAAAAGAATTTAAATTTTGATTCGCAGTTTTCAGGCTTGGGAGTCAAATTGACTAGTAGATGTTTTGTCCTATCACGAACACTGTATGTCGTCTGAAAATTATAGCAGACTATAGAAAATCTTGTGGAATCTTGTATCTCTAAGAAGAACATTTACTATTCAAATGATTATTTCATGTTATTGCACAGATCAGTTACTATAAAATGTTTATAAAAAAAGAAAAAAAAAAAGAAAGAAAGAACTTCAAACTAATCCTCATACTCTTCTAAGACAATTCAAAATTTAGAGATATAACGAACTAGAAATATTAGTTTTCTAAAATCAATATAAATGGTAAATGCACCAAACACTTGTAAAAAGAAATAAAGAGATCAATTATTTTTTCTCTATTAACACAGAAAATGTGCCATTATATAGAATTATAATCTAAAGCTTAGAACAAGTTGTGATCAGCAATCATGTAACAGAATTCTTCTATAAGAGACAATCCAATTTTATCCACGAAATAAAAGCCAACAGCAATGAAAGCTTATATGAACATTTTGGAATACATAAGGTTTTCCTATTAAGGGTAACGTTCATTTCTCTGCTTTTTTTGTGGTTTTTAATCCTTAGTTACATGGGTTTTACAACAATGGTTTTGAAATTTGAACTGCTGGATTTAGAAATAATAATGAAATTAGGTTTTAAGTATGGCGATAAGTTGAGTAATGAAAATTTCATAAAAAACCCAAATATATCATATTAACCTGACCTAACCCTTTTTTTAGCATGAATTTTTTTTAATTAAATATTTTAACACGAACTTACCTTCTTTAGAACGACCTTTCTTTTTATGGTCTTTATCCTATAAGAGAGAGTTTTAAAGATTAATTTTTACATGTATTCATTTTTAATTTTTTATCCTGTCTTATACTTTTTATTTGTAGTGATTTTTAACTCCTTAATTTACGGCTAAGCAACATTAACTTTAACTTGACTTTATAATGCTTTAATATATTTGGGGCAATAATTTCCAAATATTAACCACAGGTTGCTAATAGCAGGGCTGCATGTAACGATATCACAAAAACTTGGCACCAGGACAACACGATATTGCACAACTGTGATCTGGTGCTGATAAGATTTACAACAAAATTCTGTTAGATTACAAATTTCATTATTTAACTGGAAATGGTATACAGCAATTAGGCGAGTGAAATGGAAAGTTTCCTCTTCTCAGTCTCTTTTTCGAAATATATCTATTGTCTCATTTGGGATAATAGTTTTTCAAGCGACATTTTCGAGTGGGCTGCAACAGTATTAGAAACAGAATTCTGCAAATAGAAACCATCGGCTTTTATCATGTATTCTGACAACAGAGGATATGTTGCCATATTACTTCATTTACTTGAGTTAATTATCAAAAATTTCATTGCAACAAATTAGAAGGTAGTTACAATACTAGCTCATGTAGTTGTTCTTGATATTTGTTCATGTTGGCTAGGTGTTTTCATATTTATATTACTTCATGATTAATCAGTTATTTGACTAATTTGACTATTCTGTTGATAAACAAAAGCTGCCATTTAATCAGATGCATATACTCTTTTTTTTTAATCATCGTGTTGACCAACAAGAGATTGATTTTTTTTTTTTTATTCCGTACAATACCACAGGACTACAAAAAAAATTGTAATAGCTCTGAATAATAGTTGCCCATTTTATCACTGCTCTCAAATAGATGCTGCATCATAAAAAGTTAAAGTAAAATAAACACCACATTTTTTATTTTTGGAAAAGCAATTACATATTGGGAGGCCGTGGCCTGGTGGGCTTCCACTGAAAACTCAACTTCAGGGAAGTTAAGCAACATCAGGCACGGCTAGTCACTGGATGGGCGACCATCAGTGAGAAACAATCTTGATTCCCGCCCCCCCCCCCCCCAGCTGCTGAGACCATCTTACAGCAGTCGTTAATCCAGGTCCATCCAGGGACCCAACTCCTCGGCCTCTGGCCATACAGGCCCTGGATGGAGGTATTGGATTATAATCAATCAATAAATAAAAATATTTATTATTATTTTTTTATGAAAGTTTTATTATTAAGGTAAATGTAAGATAATTTTATTAAAAAACATAAAAATTTAAAATATTTACCCCCCTCCCCAAAAAAAAAAAATCAGTGTTGACATTAACGATAAATTTAGTGTAAATTATGCTAATACTTATCAGTTGGACACAATTTTGAAATTTTTAAGCATCCAGGAAGACTAAATTTATATCATGGATCTCTTGGCTGGTCAAGTTAGATTGGAAAATTCCCTATGATTGGTGGGATTTGTAATAGGCAATTGGCCAAGACATAACATGTGATCACCGACATCATACCAAAGTTTTTCGATATAAAAGCAGAGTGAAAGTGAAATCCCTAACAGCAAGGCTTGTAAGAGGCCCAGAGCAATGACAGACATTTTAGTCAAGGAAAAGTTTCACCCGATTTACCTTCGGTTACTAGTAATTATTCAACAGACATTGAAAGAGTATACGAAAATATTAGTAATGAACGTGATTTTTTTTTTTTTTTGAAAGAGTACGCTAAATAAATAACAGGGGACCCAATAACTGAAAAACATGGTGTCTGGGGGACTCAATAATTATTCTCCCTAAAGCAAACTCTGAAGAATGTGATGTAAATCGCAATGAATGTAACAGTCATCAAATAATTGCCTCACCCCAAAAAGTTAAGGACACATGGTAGTCACAAACTCAACTGGTAATTTATTTAGTCTATCTACATATACCGGGTGTCTCACCTAAAGTGAACCAATAGCCAACTTTTAAAATACAAATCTGACAGAATACTTTCAATGGAAGAATTAGGCCCTCCGCACAATAATCGACTAAAAAGAAACCAGTTACAAACTTAAATCGCCAATCAGTTGCTAAATAGTTGCCGCCCGTTGATTTCAATTAGCAGCCGCACACAGAACACAGTACTAGTTGGTAACCAGTTTGTAACACGTCGGTGATCAGCCATCCGCAACTCGACATGCAGAGTTGCTCGGCGATTTATTTCTAGAGTTGCTTTGTAAACGGCCATGTGAAACGGTGAAAATGGTAGAACAATCCTTGCATTTAATCTAGAATCCTTGAATTTAGAATAGACAACTCTTGCAGCAACAAATGCTGCATTTTATATTTATTTCAATGTAGGGGTGAACCCAATACCTCCTCTACTTCTGCCAGTTTTTCCTTTTTCTATTTTAATAATAAAGGATAATATCTTCATCACTTGAATCACTAGACATCTTTAACACGATAATAACAATAGTTTTAATCACAATAATGAAATTATAATTTAAACACAATGTTATTACAAAGCCGCGATAATCGAGAAGTAACTTTGCATGTGTTCCGAGGAAAACGCGAGCACGATAGTCACTGAGTTTCATAAATTTTCAGTAGCGTCGTGTGCGATTCACAGTTGGTGATTTGAGTTTCTAATTAGTTTGGTTTCTTTTTAGTCACTGAGTGTGCGAAGGGCCTTATTGTACTTTTATTTAAAAAAAACAAACATGCGAGTCAATTTTTAAATGTGCAATGGAACACCTTATTTTTAATGGTACTTTTTCAATTGATTCAACCATTTAAGAGATGAGAAGATTCAAGTGTGGTGTGTTTTGATTTAAAGAAAAGGCAAAAAACAAATTGTTCCTAAACACAATGGATAGCAATGTTTTTATTTGAACATAATATATTTACAGTAATGCAAAACAATGGTTGTACAATAAATGTTCACATGTTATAATAACACATGTCCTTCTTGGTCTATGCAATGTTGCAGAGGCCTTTCTGAATGCAATATCATTTCCTCCTCCAACACATTGCACGCAGCATAGATTCTGCACTGCATATCCTCAGGTGTCATTGATCAACTTCTGTAAACTGTATCTTTAACAGCCTCCCAAAGAAGAAAGTTGAGAGGAGTTAGATCAGGGGATCAAGGAGGGCCATTCAATTGGTCCTCTTTGACCAATCCATCCATCATGGAAAGTGTTTGCAATTGGCAATCTGAGCTATGCGGAAGTAGTGTGGTGGGACATTGTCAACCTTTGTTTTCGTTTAAATTGATGAACAATTTCTTTATTTTTTTTTTTTTGGGGGGGGGGGGGTTTCCTTTAAATCCAAACACACAACACTTTCACTGCCCCTATCTCCTAAATTGTTGGATCAATTGAAAAAACACCAAGAATAAAACATATAAGGGTCTTTATACAGGGTGAGTATAAAAAGTATTGGTAAAATAGATGTGTTTCAGATATTGCTACAAAACCTTAAAATTCTTCCAATACATCCCTTGAGCATCGACAAACTTTTGACAGCGACTTTTCCATGACTCGAAGGCTCCCTGGTAGGCGGATTCCGGAAAGTCCTTAAGGGTATGTGTGCAAGCTTCTTTTACGGGACTTAGGGTCCCATGATGGTGTTCTTTGAGGGAGGAGTTCACCTTTGGGAATAGGAAAAAGTCTGCTGGGTCCAAGTCGGTACTTTAAAGGGGTTAGGGAATCGTCGCCTTTTGCATCAGGTAGTCGGTCACCTTGGAGCAAGTGTGGCTGGATGCAATGTCACGATACAATTTTGAATTTCTGATGATGGCTGGCCTCACCCACTCTGAATTCAGCACTTCATGCACACATTGCACGTTGTCATCGGTTCTTGACGTCGACGGCCGTCTAGCGCAGGGCTCATCCTCCACACTCTCTCTGCCATCTTTGAAGAGCTTTTATCACTTATGAACTGCAGTTTGTGACATGATTTCATCCTTGAACACATGGCGAATCATGCCCAACGTCTCCGTACCAGATTTTCCCAGTCCAACACAAAATTTGATGGTGTACCGCTGTTCAATCATTCCTTGCATTTTGAGCTTGCACAGAGTCACTCGACAGGGGTCCGCTAAAACTTCGATCTAGCCTGAACAAATGCTCGTAGGCGACTGGTACTTGGCGCGTTTTGAAGGTCAGACCCCACACCATCGAGCACGCTCGGTGCAAGCACGTTGCCAACTACAATCACATCAGGGAAAAATTCGTTCCCAATACTTTTTTATACAAACCCAGTAATGACCCCTCACATAAAAGTAACAATAATTCTTCCATTGAGAATACTGTATTTTAGAAGTTGCCTATTGGTTCACTTTACGGGAGACACCCTGTACAAAGAAGAATGGTTATTTGTGTGTTTGTTTCTTACACAAATCTACAGTTTTTATCCAGTGCCAAGGATATCAGCTAGTAAAATAATAAAAAGAAAGACTTACTCGGTCTTCAAAAAATCCCTTATCGTCACTTCGTTGCTTCCCAAGAAGACGATCAGTTTCTTGGTCTGTATCACACTCTGATTCGATTAAAAAAAAAAAAAAAATAAATATTATTATGTTTTAATACAATTGCAAATGGCACAAATTTCCAAATTATTCATTACCATCTTCATGACCATCTTCATGCTTTTCTTTATCTCCTGATTTGCTCCCATCTTCATTTGTCGATTGCTGATTGAACAAAGGCCTGACAAAACAATAAAATTTCAGGTATTATCTCTATCAACATTAATAAAAGTCAAATTAAGAAATAATTATTTCCGTCATTAATATGTAAAAGCTTTAAAAATTTAAAGACAAAAATAAAGAACATAAACTGAAAATTAGTATATGGAGGTTAAATTAGACCTTAAAGGTAAACTCCACAGAAAAAGTCGACTTTATTTTTCATGCATCATAACATTAATCCAAGTTAATACAGTATATATCAATCAAAATTTTTCGATTTTTCCTAATATTTTATTAAGAAAAATGCCTAGGAAAATTGAAAATTGGCAGTGGGATCTTCCATCTGTTCTCCAGAGAACACGGCGGAACAAGGCGTCATTTCCTGCCATGAGAACCACGGTGAATTTCGTCGTCGAGATTCTAGTATTGCTTAGAACAATTCTACATATCGTAAGATTTTGCTAACCTGTTTTATGTCAGAATACCTTCAATTTGTTCTATTTGGATGTGTAAATAGACAGTCAGATAGAAATTTCACGTTTCATAGATTTACAGAATCAGAATCGATTAAAAACAGTGGATTAGTTTTTGACAGCGAGGGAACTGGTATCCAACTCCAAACAGCATCGTGTGTTCAGCTCATTTTGAAGTGTCTTGCTTTCTCTACGCATCCACCATTTTAAATTCAGTATCAATTCAAACAAGGAATTCTCTGAAACTAGATCACATATTAAGGTGAACTAGATGCTCTTCCAACTGCAAACGGGCCTGGCGTTCTTCAAGAACAATGGCCGCAACAGCATGTGCAAAACGCCGAAGGAATGAGGTAGGCCTATCTGCTGTGTAAGGCACATGCCACCCTAATGTGCACACGCCAACACAGCAAGCAGAAGATCCCGTTTTACGGTTTAATGCATAAGGCTGTTTATCGTGGAAATTGCAGTAGCATTTAATTCTGCTAACGGCCCTTGTAATCGCTGTCACTGTCATCAAAATTGAAGCAGTCGATGCCGGTCTTGTTTCATATTCAGAGTCTATTGCGATACCAAACTGACAACTAATGACAGCATCCAATGTGACGTCATGATTTCTAAACTCCTTCACACTTCTCCGCAACTTGTGACGTAACAGTTGCCGAAACATGGTGCCAGTATTGATTGCAGGGGGAGGGAAAAAACAAAAGTTTTTTATATATTCTATCAATTTTGAGTTTGAATTGAAAATTTTTATACATGCTACATTGTTACCGAGACCTTCATTTTTCATTTTAAACAAAGTTGTTTTGGGTGTGGAGTTTACCTTTAATTAAAAAAAAATTCAATGGAATAAAAATCAAGTCATAATTTTCTAATTCTATCAATATTTGCTTTAAACTGATAAGAAAGAGCCAAAAGTAAACAGATATATTATTACCTTTAGCATTTTTTTTTCATAAATTAAAAAAAAAAAAAAAATTATTATCAAGTCTAGTGGGAACCTCAGAAATTGATAGTTTGTTTTTTGTTTTTATTCTGATCCTAATTTTGGGGCCATTAAAATGATGCTTTTTCACTAGCTTACCTGTATCGATTGTCGGGAAAACTGATTTTGATGCAATACAGTATTTTGAAGCACCCCACACAGTTAGAAATCAGAAGATTTCATAATGAAGAGCTTCCTAATCGTTGACTAGGGGGCACAGAGGCTCAAGATTTGCACTTCTATCATGGGCACCTCAGTCCCCTGACTTTTTTGTGGGGCTTTGTTAAAGACCGTGTTTATGTGCCTCCCCTACCAATGGATTTGGGCGAGCTCAAAACTCGAATCACAGCTGCCACAAATGAAGAGAGACAAGCCATGCTTTAGCAAGTATGGGAGAAGTCTGAGTATCGTGCTGAGCTGTGCTGCCAGCAGGGGTCACACTGAACACTTATAAGCTACCATGTCAAAACTTGAGTATAATCTGAGGATTTGCATCTTTAACTATTTCTGAATGTTTTATTTTTCAATATAAAATACAGAATTTTGAAATCAGATGAAGACCTTTGATGTACCCTGTATTTGCCAATCTAATCCAGCACAATCATATTAATATATACCTTGGTATCCACACAGGTTTATCATTCTCTTCAGATTTCTCTACATGCTGTGACTTCATAGTCATTGCCTTTGTCTTTTGAATTGCTTGTTTTATTTCTTTAATAGCTTCATCTACAGATTCTTTCTGATTAGAATATGATTCATCTGGTTTACGATACGGATGAGGTGCTGGAGGAGGCGGCGGAGTCATTTGCCCTGTATAAATGAAAATTCATAACAATTAAATATGTAATTAAATAAAATTTTAAACTAATATAATGTTGAAATGTATATAATTAGTGACAATCTGACTCTTCTCTGATTTATACACCACCTACCAAAAAGAAATATTTGTCTGCGATTTTTGGACTGTCAAAACCTAGTGATGCCACCCCTTGCAGACAGCCCTCTGAGGCATCCTTAAAATTAAATTGTGGAGGACATACATCAGAATATTCCACCATTCCTCTTGCAAAATCTCACACAAGAGAATAATGAAAGTTTACCGCTGCTCCCAAGACCTTATCTACAGTTCCAATTTGCCCAAAGATGCTCAATGAGATTGACATTGGGGCTCTGTGCATGCCAATACAAGCGTTGAACATTGTTCTCTTCATTTCATCACATGGCAGCAGAAGCATGACATCTGGCATTGTCATCTTGGAGGCAATAAGGTTCCATTCTGTAATAACATCACTGCAGGGAGCACTTCATGGTCCAGAATATTGCTGTACTATTGCAAATTCTGTTGCCATGAACAACCACCAGTGATCCAACAGTAAAGTATGTGATCCCCTCACCCCCCCCCTAATGCGGGGGGGGGGGGGGGGGGGCAATTAATTGTTGGTAGATAGTGTAGTTGTGCAAAATGTCATAGCAAATTCAGTATAATAAAAATTTTACTGTTAAATTGAAGCTTATTAAAAAAAACCCTGACATATTCTTGCTGTATAAGTTTATTAAAAATTATAAATCGAAATTGGAATTTATTACATATCGGAAAAAATAAATGAATTTGCACAAAAATTACGTTCAATTAAAAAAAAAAAAAAAAAATCTAATTGACACACAACAGACAGAACAATAATCAAATTTTATTTAGTCTAGAATTAATTTTGTAAAGACAAACATATTTTGAAAACGCTGAAATTTGATTACTGTCAGCAATTGAAGGGTCGTATGCAATAAGTACAGTGTGTGGGAAATGCTGAATTTGGATAAACATTTAACTGCAAAGTTTCGAAAAGAAGTTACTCCTTAAAATTCTCAATATTAAGATGTATTCAAAAGTGTGAGCCTAGCGATCATGGAATGAAAATAACTTTCATAAAATTATCGTCTAAGCACTTATGATAGGCTAATTGCACACTTCCTGCACTGCTACCACGTTTTCTTTTGCTGTATAACTGTAATATAGATTGAAGGAAAAGCTGGTTGCATCAATTTCAAGATATTTAATGATTGTAAACTTGTAATTACAGATGCTTGGATTAGCTGCTGTGAAAGAGAAATACAGGGCGATTCAAAACGATGTATGGCATTTCAAATTTTACTATGCATTTATTTCATAACAAACTACTGTAAATATTCTACTATAATGCGAAAAATTTTGACCTGAAAAACCACCTAAATTTGTGGGATCGCATTATACAAGAGGGAAAAATTAGCGCTAACAGCTGGGGAGGGGGAGGGTCTGACTAACTTCAAATGAAAATAGTGTATAACACTGAATATATTATAGTGCATTATACAATATATACGGTACATTAATTCGCTTTATATCTCAATTTCCTGTCCATTTTTACGTCGCCAAAAGCTAACAGGGTAGGGGGGGGGGGGTACAACTAACTTCAATCTGATGAATTTCAAACGAAAACTAGCATATAAATTTAATATGCTGGCATATTATAGTAAATTAAGTGGTATACAGGATACGTAGCACATTAATTCCCTTTTTTTCTCAATTTTTCGTCCCCAAAAGCTAATGCAAAAGAGAATTCTCAAAAACAAAATGGCAACACCATTGGGGGAAAAAATCACTGTGATCACGTTTTATTTATTATAATTTCTCTTGCTGCCGTTTATTGATAATAATTGAACAATACTGGCATGACAAATAAATATGTAACAATAAAAGTGAAAAGTGAAATAAATTTTCGATCAGTAAAATTTTTAACAGCCACTATGTTCTATTTCCTGAAATTGTCCAAAAACATTTTCTGAAGTTCAAATGAATATTTATTACAGTACTTAATGCATGAATACATAATATGTACTTTAATAATTTCAAAAAATGAACATACAATAAAATACACGTAATCTACCATAACTGTATTGTTTTTGTCTTCTTAAAAATTAAATAACCTTTTATTATTTAATTATAAACTTTTATAATAAGCCACCATCTGTACTGTATTAAGGAACTTTTGGAAGAATCAGGCGATAATGAATCAGATTTTGAAGTTTTTTTAATTGTATACATCCAGGTTATTCATTTTTCAAATTGTAAAAAAAAAAAAGATTTTTTTTTTCTGTACATTCTTGCATATTTTATTTCTCCTAAGTTAGTGACAAATCAAAAAACAGGGATTGCATTATACAAGAGGATAAAATTTTTACGGTTTTTTGGCCTCTGAAAATGGGCTCGCATTATACAAGAGATCACATTCTAGTAGAATACTTACGGTAACCAGACGAGGTTTAAAATGTAGGAAAACTCAAATATATATTGATTCTAGCATTACAAATGTTCTATGTGACTCCCTCGAGTCACCCGGACAATGTCAAGACGATAATCAATCTCATCCCAAACTCCTTTCAGCATGTCTTTCAAGATGTCTGAGAGCATTAAGAATCCGTGTTTTCAGTCCATCCAAGCAGTGACACGTACACTGCGTCTTTCACAAATCCCCACAGAAAAAAGTCACATAGTGTGAGGTCCGGTGACCTTGGCAGCCATTCCTGCAGCACATTGTCGTTCATTCACAGCCGCCATTTTTACTTTTATCGTGATACTAGCACCACCACAGCCTCCAATTGCGGGAAGGTTAAAAATATCTGAGTTTCATGCATTTTAAACGGGGTCTGGTTAGTTTATGTTATCAAATAAATGAATAATAAAATT
Organism: Rhysida immarginata; assembly: GCA_023313115.1. Lineage (NCBI taxonomy): Eukaryota > Metazoa > Arthropoda > Chilopoda > Scolopendromorpha > Scolopendridae > Rhysida > Rhysida immarginata. The sequence continues at coordinate 1,055,795 of JAHWFO010022369.1, forward strand.
TTGAAATGCCGTACATCATTTTGAATCACCTGTATAATAAATACAGTAGATAAAAATATTTAAAATTTAAAAGTGAAAATAATTGTTAGAAGGGATCATTATTGTTGAAAGTGTTATGATTAGGGATTTAACATTGTTGAAGAGAACAATAAATACATAGTTGAGCTGCATTATTATGATCACAATTTTTAAACAGATTAATTGCAGAGTGCAGCACAAACTGCAGCTAAACGGTGTGGGAGAGTCTCAATAAGATGCTGGAAGTGTCTACTGGTGTCAGCAGCTATTATACAGAATGCAATGTGTGCAAATAACTGCTATGATGGCGAGTCTATGGAGCAAACATAGTGGTTGAGGCTAACCCAAACACACTTGATTGGATTTAGGTCTAGAAAATTAAGGGGCCAGGTGGTTATAGTTAACCTAGCCTAGAGAGGAAAGTATTAATAGTACAAGTAAGAAACTCGGTAGCAATAATGTCCAGATTACGGGTCACAAGATTTGCATGGTTCATCGCTTCCATTCCAGGTGTTGCTACTCTCACAGATCAGTAGCAGTCGTTGAAGAGTCAACATGGGCTTAGTCATGAAAGCAAGGCTTTATTAGTTAAGTTTTCAGATTGTCCTGGACACTAATGGGTACCATTTCGAGCACACTTTCTAGTCTGTCACACCCTATGTTCACAAAATGCAGGCATATAGTATGATATCGCAATGGATTAAAATGTTTCAATGGAATTGCTTATTCATTATTTCTCTTCCCTATATCTTTGGTAATGTTTACATGTTCACATTATGGTTCCTCTTACAAGGGAACTCCATGAACCTGTATCAGAGAACTCTTTGTTTGTACCAAAGCATACCTTGAAAGCAATGGCATTATTTGCGATAGCAGTAGCAGAAGTGAGGACAGAAAAAACATAGCAGCAAGCTGGAAGCAAAATCGTTAACGACAGTCACCAAAGAATTGCAGTTACAGCAGTGTTACTAACAAGGGAAGTGCAAGACTTGTCAGTGGCGCACAGTGACCAAATTTGGCATACAGTTAGCAACCACTGAGTAGAATATGAATACCAATTTTCAGGTGCCGCCATCATGTAATATTTGAGAAAAGTACATGAGAAAAACTAAACTTTTTGAGCATTAGTCTAACATAGGTTTATTGATAATGACAAAAAGGTTGAAAAAAAGGAATTAAATGAAATTTCCTGGTTACAACAGTTGTGAAGATTAGAAACAGAGTGAGAAAAGCAGTATGTAAAGCAACGATTGGTCCACCTCATAAATGATAAGTTTGAGCAAGTTTGACATTGATCAATAATTGTGCAATCAAAACAATTGCTCAAACTTATCATTGTCATCTGCAATAACTTGTTTTCATGTGTAGTGGATTCGTGCTTATTCTTGAGTGGTGGAGGAAACACATTTTAGTCACATTTATTTCATCCCAAGATCGTTCATTCAGCTCATCACATTTATTAGGCTTAGCCCATTTCCATGAAAAATACGTCAATGCATAGTTTAAAAATCCCTTCAAGTACAAATTAATTAAAAAAAAAAAAAAAATCCAATCAGGAGGGAGGTTGAGGGGATGATCGTTAATAACTCCAAATTGGTTCATCAGAACCAGAAAGTTATTTACAAAAAAATTTGCCTTAATGAGAGGAGTCTGTACATGTCAAGTTTATTGAGTTTGGTTCGCTGGTTTGAATGCTACAGCCATTTTTTAATTTTTAGAAAAAAAATTAATACCTCTAAAAAGGTTTACCCAATTGACATAAAAAAAAATATGCCAAGGCACAATTTAAGGTACCCCTAAGTATGTGTAATTCTTATTCGGTTCTGATATTTGCCGTTTTGGAGGAAGGTATTAAGAAAACCCATGTACGGCTAATTGAGAACAGACTGCATTCATATATTTTTTGACTTTACTCTATGTGCAGTATATATTTTAAGTGAATTCGATAGTAATTATTGCATTTACATATTAATATGTTTTATTAAATATCTATAGTCACCTCTTTATAATGAGTAGCCCTAGAAAAATACGATCACCACCACTGAAATAAGATGAAGAGCACAAGCCTGGCAGTGCGCACAATTAGCATTAATAACGAAGTGTCTAAAGCAGGCATGTCAAACATGCGGCCCGCACAAAGTATACACAAGCTAGCCTAATGAAAATTTAGTTAATTAAGTGGAAAAAGTTGAAAAACATTGGCAATGCTGAGTCTGTAATTAGTTTTTCTCAATTTGACATGCTTGGTCTAAAATATAGTAATGCTGAGATCTCTTATAATCATTCCAGTTTACAATGAACATGTATTATTTAATTTGCTCCTCTGACCTATCACATCGTTAATAAAATCCTCTGAAACACAAGTGGGACAAGTTGAATGTGTCGAGTCGACTGACTGACAAAACAATCCTGGGACAAAGTGAATGAGATGATATCAATGTGATCAAAAGTGACTATGACTAAGTGAAGTGTGACGAAACGACCTGCTTGTTATATCTCTTGATCCCATTCCCAAGAGACCACACGTCTTCTACTCTTACCTCTCCTCCCTCCAACTCTTGACTACATGGTTATGGACGATCCCTTTCTTATTTTGCAAGCATCAATGGTAGCTTTATTGAGTAACGTGTTTCAATTTGGTGTGAATCTGTGAGGTACAGGTTCATGTGGTTTCCTTGTTAACGCAATTGCTCTCTTTCTACACAGAGATGGTCAAGTAGGGAAAGTTTAATTATAACCACCCTGTACTTAGAAATCTTGGTCGTGCTTCTTCAACCCTTCCCAGATTATTCTGGCCAAATGAAATGCAGCTTATCAAAGTTGAATTAAATTAATAAGAAAATGTCGTGCAAAATGCTGAAGAAAATTAATGAAGCCACTCAACCCATTCAGAATCATTAGTTTCAGTAACGGATTATAGAGTAAGTAAAAAAGACAATAGGAAGTATCACAATATGCGGCTTCCCTGTGCAACCCACTCCTCAGAGCATGCTGCAGATGCGCCAGCGCATGCGCCGTAATGGTGGGCAGAATTTCAAAATGAAAGAAGAGAACATGCTGTTCTGTTATTAGATTTGAAATATGCCTAATTTTCAGTGTCTTGCTCATGTATATTATTTAGATACCAGAAAAAAGAAAAACATAGCCATGTTTCCATAGATAAAACGTCACTTTTCATCCATTCCCTCCATTTTCAGAATGTATAAAAAGAAAACTGCATTGGATATAGTACAAAGAGACACACTGTCCACAGGAAGGAGAAAAAATCTGTATTGTGCATGTCCAGAGCTTGAGCATTTTAGGGAAGCCACATATCGTGATATCTCCTATTATTATGGGCCTATAATATCCAAAAGAAAATGAATTTTTCTAAGATTTTTTGCTTATATTTATTTCTAAACAGACAACAAAAAAGGCCTGAGCAAACTTTTGTCTCAAACCCGATCAAAATAATCCGTCGTTGATTAGCGCAAACAAGTCCATCAGCTGATCAGGGGTGGTGCTAGGAGGGTGCAGGGCCTTAGGGAAATTGAATATTTTAAGGGCTACAAAACACGGGGCCTTGGGCAAATTGAATATTTTAAGGGCCCTCTTCATTACCCCCTAGTGCTGACCCTGATCTAACCATATCCTATCCAACCTAATTTTGCGAGAGATTTAAACAAAAGCATGTGTTGAAGTTGGATTCCATTGGCTGACTGAGCCTTGCAACTTCTGCCTCTTCGGGCATACTTGAAAACGTAGTTCGCGAAACAAAACAGAAAAACGGACTGAAAACTATAAATATTAGCAACAAATAAAACTTAAAACATCTCGTGATAATTAAATGACAAAAATTGCACATAAATTGTTCAATTATTAAAGAAATAGAGAAAATATTAGCCATGGGAGAACACAAAAAAGTCTTGGGTGTGAAGGACAGAACAAGAGAACAGAAATCAGACTTACTTAATCCCCAAGAGGATCAAGGGATTAAGTAGGTCCTGCAGGAAAAGAAAAACCCATCTGCCTTGATTGTAAAGCAATAAAGTAAATTATTTAAATGTGTTTATGGGCCCAAATACCTTTATTTAAGCTATATTCTGTACATGATTTACTGAAAAAACACAAGACATTTAAAAAGAAAACGATTTTAAGTAATCAACCCTAAAGGCAGGACTGAGTTTTAATTGTATCTCTTGAGTGCAGAAGGGATTAAAAGATAGCCTTCTCAAGTTAATAATATTGGGAAGAAGCTCCATGGAATCATCCAATCACAGGAGCATGCAGAGGGATATGTTACTTTTTGTTTAAATCTCTCCCAAAGTTAGGCTGGATAGAGTTTACTAAAGAATTTAGCTTAAAAATAGAAGAAAAGCAAATGGTAAGGAAGGAAGTGGACAATTCACCTAGATTTTAAGATCAAGAAAATTCATGCAGATTTAAATAACTTGAAGAATATGCAACAAGAAAAGCTGACTAGCAAGAATATCAGAAACATTGAGTATGAAATATGAACTGGAAAAGAAGGAACTTGTAATGATAATGGAAGAGCTGAAACCAAGAGTTGTGCCAGTGCATTGATGGTAAAATGATATGATAAATACACTCCAGTTTCGGTAGAATTCACAATTCAGAGAAAAACCAGCATTCTTTTTAAAGGATAAATGAAAATGGGCATGGAACAACCACATATGGAAACCAGACAAGAAGAAAGGTATTTGGAAATTTTGAAAGAATTCAAACCAGATGAAATTTTGAAATTTATTTTGTGAAAAAAACAATAGAAAGTAGAATGTGAATGCAAAATGGATTGAGCAGGTTGAAAAAACATTAAAGATGTCAATGAAGAGAATAATTACCTTAAGGCTGTGGGTGGAAAGACTATGAATAGGAGACAAGAACAAACTTTTGTGGAAAAGCGGTTTAAGCTGTCAACAAGATTACAAACAAATCTGCATATAACAAACAGAACTTTCTCCTATTTCCACACCAAGTTCATTAGTTTGCAGCCTTCCGTATACATGCACCCATGTACAGATTAAACAGCCAAGGGAACATATCACACTAAAACCCCTCTTTTAATATTAATCATCCCAACACTGCTTTATTCAATCAGATACATGCACAGCTGCCCACATATATGTGGGCTATGTATTATGTTTGTGTTTTTCTTTTAATCTTGTTTATTTTTCTATAGCCATTTGATTTCTATTCCTGATTGACCCTGGCCTGGTATAGACCACATCAGACTTTTTCGTAAAAACTTTTAATGATAATTATTAGCAATGTTAATGAGCAAGGAAACATTTTCTAGGGTTGTCAACATCCCTTCACATGCCACCAGTGACACCTAATTTCTAAAGTTATAAATGTATTATGAATAACTCAATACTCGTGAAGCTGCTGCTATTTCAATTTGCAATAAACATAGTTGGATTTTTAACTGTGATAAAATTATGCCCTTTCGAGTTAGGAAGGGGGCAGGGGCGGGAAACTAAAGCGACAAAACTAGGTCAACGAGTTTGGAATTTGACCTTGTACTCAAGTGCAGAAAACTGTGAACCTCGCAAAGTTTTCGGAGCGAGGTGTCTTGTAACGAAATGTCTGTATTCCTTTATTTGATGAGACTATTTCACTGCAATGCGAGCAGACCATGCATGCAAAGCATAGACAATAGCCCCACATAAAATTGGTATTTCTCTATTGAAAATTGTATTTGGAATATTTGTTTTATCACATACTTACAATTCGAATTAAAAATTTTTAAACATCCCATGATGTTATTAATGACTGTAGAGCTATCCTTTATACCGATTTTGAAAGAATTAGAATCAATCAAAAAACTTCCACTCTTCTGGAATACGACTCCATTCTTCAACAAACCATTCCTATCATTACGGTATATAAAAATTGTTGAAGGAAGAGAAAATGATTTGTAAATCACACAGATGCATAAGAGAAAAAGGAAACTATTAGTCTATGATATCTTACACTAGATAGAAGAACCAGATATGTCCACTGAGCAGAAATTTTTGCCTGTTAAATATGAATGTTAATGTATTTCCATAACAAAGAATAAAATTGAAGTACTGAAATTTGGTACATGACGAGAGAAAAAACTAAAATCATATGTGAATAAACCAGGCAAAAATACTGATCGCTTCTGCTAGCAAAGAATGAATAAAATCAAAGTTTACAGAATCAGAGCAGACAATGTACTCTTTCTTACAAGATGTTCATAGCATCAATCTACTTTTTTTTTTAAGTGGAGGGCAAAAACTGTTTTATCCTTTATGCTTTCTCTTAAAGGACAACTCTACGGTCACATACCACTTTAGTTCAATTGAAAGATTAATGCGTTATTAACAACATGGCTATTTAAAATTTTTTAATTCAAACCCTAAATGTGTGAAAATACGAAAACTCTGAAACCAATTCTTAATAATGTGGCATCCATCTCGGATGAGGCCATGACATCAATGACGGCACGGTTTTTGCTTCACAGTATTAACTAATACATCGCACATGAGATAATCATCATCAATAAATTCATAATGAAATTTATGAATGATGATTAATCTACTCTGTGAAGCAAAGACTATGCCTGCATTGACATCACAACCTCACCCAAGATGGATGCCCCATTACTGGAAATTGCGTTAGGAATTTTCATTTTTTTTATATACAAGGTGATTATAATTAAAGTCCCTTTGTAAAAATGCTATAAAAAAACAACCATGAGTCCGAATGACTTCAAATTTGGACTGAGCATTCTTGAAGAAGGGGCATTTGATATGGATAAGAAAAAAAATAGTTCCAAAATTTATCACTAGATGGCGCTGTAAGCGGCATATTATGCCTAGGAGGATTTGTACTATGCAAATTGAAAGATACGCATGCGCATGAGACATTGCATGTGTTATAAAAACGCAGGCCTCATGGCGTTCTCGTCATATTTGTATCTCAGCAGCTTGCCATGGGTCTGTCAATGAAGGATCGCGCTCTGCTTGTGAAGCTCTTTTACAAGAATGGCGACTCTGCCATAGCAGCTTTAAAGAAATTTCGGGTATTAAAGGGAATGAAAAAAGGATGTGGTCCGATGTCTGCAAAGGCTCTGAGGTGTATGATTAAAAAATTCGAAGCGACAGGTTCTTTTGCAGTGAAATCTGGCAGAGGGAGGAAAGCAGTTGCTTTGACGTCAGTAGAAGATGTGGCTGAAGCATTAGAGGAAGGGTCGAACAGTGGTGTGCAAACGTGCAGTGCACGGGGAATTGCCCGAACTTTAGACATGCCTGTGAGCACGGTCAATAAAATTTTACGCAATATCCTGCATTGTTATCCCTATAAAATTACCCATGTTCAGGAGTTACTTCCTGCTGACCTGCCAATTAGACACACGTTTGCTTTAGAATTTCTAGCTCGCATGGAAGTGGACAATGAATGGCCATGGAACATCTTGTGGACAGACGAAGCCCATTTTTATCTCCACGGCGTTGTCAATACACAAAATTGCAGGATATGGGCAACGGAAAATCCTATCGCATGTGTTTCAATACCGCTTCATTCTGCAAAGGTAACTGTGTGGTGCGGGATGACAGCATCATTGATTATAGGGCCATTTTTTTCGAGGAAGTGGGTCCTGTGGGTCCCGTTACCTGTACAGTCAATGGTCAACGGTATGCGTGTCTTTTACGCAACCAGGTAATTCCAACACTTCAACAGCATGCATGCGTGGATAGAATAATTTTCATGCAAGATGGCGCTCCTCCGCACATTGCACAGCCAGTGAAGCAACTGCTGAAGACACATTTCGGAGATGATAGAATTATCAGCCGTCATTTTCCGAGAGCCTGGCCTGCAAGATCACCGGACCTCAATCCTTGTGACTTCTGGCTCTGGGGTTACCTTAAAAATCATGTGTTCAGTGGCCCAGTTGCAAATTTAGCGGAATTGAAGGCTCGGATTACGCACCACGTTCACAACGTGACCCCGGAGACACTCCGGTCTGTTGTGGAACATGCTGTTTATCGGTTAAAACTTGTGGAGGAAAATGGTGGACAGCATATTGAACATGTCTTGCGCAAGTCCCGAGATAATTAATAGGCGTTTCCATTGTTGCTTTTTATGCGGTTTTTGGCCCAAGGACAATTAAAAACCGAATCATTATGTGCTTTTTATGCGGTTTTTGGCCCAAGGACAATTAAAAACCGAATCATCATGTGCTTTTTATGCGGTTTTTGGCCCAAGGACAATTAAAAACCGA
>JAHWFO010022369.1:1064067-1208928 GCA_023313115.1 Rhysida immarginata
CATGTGCTTTTTATGCGGTTTTTGGCCCAAGGACAATTAAAAACCGATTTTTCCCATCCGATGTGGTACGACCTTGCCGTGGTGGATGGGCTTTGCACTAACAGTGCCACAACTGTTAAATGACTTGAAAGTCATGTTTTCCATCATCAAACCCGAAGCAATCATGTTCATTGACCGGTACAGTTGATTTTTTGCTAATACACGTACTGTACTGTATAATAAAAAAAAAATCATGTTTAACTTGTTTTAGTGTCAATTGCATTCCTTGACCAACTTTAATGTAAAAACATCATGCCATAAACAACTCATGCCAAAGCCGTCGTATTTCAATTCAAAATGTCACTTCTAGCTGAATCCGCTTCCGTTATGCCGCTTACAGCGCCATCTAGTGATAAATTTTGGAACTATTTTTTTCTTATCCCATATCAAATGCCCCTTCTTCAAGAATGCTCAGTCCAAATTTGAAGTCATTCGGACTCATGGTTGTTTTTTTATAGCATTTTTACAAAGGGACTTTAATTATAATCACCTTGTATTTAGGGTTTGAATTAAAACAATTTTAAATATGGCACAATGTTATTAATATGCTAATCTTTTGATTTAAATAAGGTTGTATGTGATCACAGAGTTGCCCTTCAGGACCAAAAATATTTGACGATATTCATAAAAAAAAATCAGTTTTAACTATATGGTTAATGTTTATTTGGCTTAAGCTACTGATCGCTTCTGCTAGCAAAGAATGAATAAAATCAAAGTTTACAGAATCAGAGCAGACAATGTACTCTTTCTTACAAGATGTTCATAGCATCAATAATTTCACTTTTTGCCAGCTGAAAAAAGACATGTTACACAAATTGTTGGATATAGGTAAAGTTCTACTCATTAGAATTTATAATTTAAAAACATCAAACCACAAAGAGATACAAGTTTTGTGGTTTCAACACTTCAAAGAGCTATTCCCATTTGTCATTTGGATTCCCCCACAAGTTTATAGCACACTGAGACACTGTAACTAATTAAGCAAAAGCTTCTGAACATAACAACGCCTTGACCATTAAAGTTCGTCAACTCTATAGAAGTTTGGTTGAGTTGAAGTCACATTGTTGTCTACGGCAGGAAGGGCTATTTTGCAATTTGCCGGAAGTCAGATGCTTTGAGACACAAAACACTTAGCTTTTCTTATAGAACAATTGCGGAAACTTACAGAATACCTCCAAAAAAACATCAATATTGCTCCAGTTAGAGGCGATTTGATCGATTTTCAAAAAAAAAGAAAGAAAGAAAAAAAAAAGAATTAATTTCGATCCCAATTTCAGAGGAGTTTCACAAATTTCTGCAAAATGTTATATGGCATTAGATGCACACTCAAATGTTCTAAAAGTCAAGAGTTTTGTGCCCGACTTCCAGCAGATCATAAAAAAGTACTTCCTTCAACTCGACCAAATTCTGATAAGACTTGACAGACTTTAATGGCAAGGTGTTATTACGTTCAGTGTCTCATTAGGCTGTAAATTTGTGGGGGAATTCCAATGGCAAATAGGAATAGCTCTTTCAGCATTTGAAATGGGTATTCCCCAAAGACTGAGAGTATCAATCTGAATGTCTTCTGGCTTATATCTTCTTACAAAGAAACTCCAAAATATTTATCTGATATATCCATTTATTGCAGAAACTGCTCTTAGGAGACACTGGTATCAACAGAACCAGATGGATCTACCACAGAGAAAGTTGTATGTAGTATGGCTTGCCAAAACTAAATCACATTTTACAATTTCTTTGTAACATGCTGAAAAACATATACGATTAAAAAAAATGAACGATGGTTACAAGGTAACCAAAATGTACATCTGGTAAATAAAAAATAGTTGTGGGCAAGAGGTTTGTTTCTCTTAATTTGAATATATGATTACCTTATTACATTCTAAAGTAATTAAATATTATTTTGGTACACCCTTTTTATATATAAATACACACACATTTACAATAAGTTTATGTAAGACTTAATCTGGGTGATCAAAATAAAGCATTACGAATTATTATCTCCGAAAAATTGTTATCGAAAAGAAATTTTTGAACAAATTTTGTATTATATGAAGGGGTTAATACTATGGCATTTTTTATTTTTTATTTGTATTATTTTTAATGTTTTGCTTTACCGGCATTTAATTCTATGTTAATAAACAGCAACTTTTCATCTGAAACCATTTTTTATCGGACCCAAACTTAGTAGATTTAATTTGTTCGGTTTAATTAATTAATGGTTCTGTTTGTTTGTTTTTTTATTTTATTTTATTTTATTTATTCCAATTTTTTGTAGCAACAGCGAAAATAAAAATAAATATCACGTATTGCTAAATTGGAAATATGTTATCCTTTTTACAAAATACTTTTTAGATTAATTATCATTAGCTTCTTAAAATTAAACTCCTGCTCTGTAACAATAAACATTATCGTGCATTGAGAGGCACCATTCCTGCTTTCGATTTCTCACAAGACACAGTAGTTATGGGATACCTTCAATGCCAACTTTGCTTTAAATCAAATGCTACATTTTTCTAACGAGTAGAATTTGCTTTAAAGCTCTAGCAAACTATGGGAATGCACCTTTATTCTAAGTGAATCAATTTTCGATTGTTAATTTAATGGACCTTGAAGGTTATTACATGGCTGACATTAATTTTTAAACCCATGTTAAGTATAACAGCATTTTATTGAAAGTCAAATAAAAAAAAAAACCTTTCTCTCTAAATAATTTGTTTATATGAGTTTCTTATGACATTCAAGAACAAATTTATACCTAAGAATAAGGCTTCGTTTCCGAGAAAAATTCCGTAACCCTCGAATATGTTTTGTTAATTATCTTCAAGAGTTTGGGTCAGATAAAAAAAGTTTTCAGACAAAAAGTTGCTGTTTATTAATGTAGAATTAAATGCTGGAAAAACAAATAGCAAGCCATTTAAAAAAATGAGGTTGACCTTCAAAAGTCCTTGAAAACTTCCACCAAATAGAAAATAAAAAAATATCATTGCACTGCCCCCTTCATAAGGTACAACATTTGTACAAAAAAATATTTTTGATAATGCTTTGTTATCGAGATAAGTCTTAACGTATATATAATCTTGATATATAGCTAAAAATGTAAAAATATAAAAAAACAAACGTGATAGCAAGCAAATAATTTTCAATTGCCACGAAATAACTCTTCATAAAGTAGCAAAGCATCAATAACAAATAAGCATTTTAAAAATTTATTAAATTGTTACTTACTTAAAGGATCTAAATATTCCAAATCTGTATCATCCGAGCATAAACATGTCCTTAATCCTTCATTCTGACAGAGCAATTCGTCCATATCATGACAATCCACAGTAACGGAAAGTTTATTTTTTTGTGTACATCGAGCTATTTCCTTTTCAATTTCTGAAATTTGTTTTTTAATGAGAAGAGTTGTGGGATTATCAGCACTATGATGACGGCGTCGGTCAGGAGATGTATCATTTTCTAAATCGTCTTCAGCATCACTGGCATGGCCACTAGATAACCCATCTTCAAGTACTGGCATGCTACCATAGGCACGTCCACTAGAATTCAAGCTGTCTTCGTTTTCAAAGGAAACTTCACTCTCCACATCGTTGCTATCACAGTCTGTTGTTTCTGGGCTTAATGTGAAATTACGACTATGTCCAACTTGTTCACCCATTTCAGTTTCTGCAAGATCTTCAGTGTCTGGGTTAGTACTTATGGTTTCACAATCTTGGTCAAAGCTGTCAACCAATACTGGGTCATCGGGTTGTCTTAGCAAAAAAGTTTGTTTGGGGCTATTTATGAATTCTGTAGCGTTGTTATCAAATATATGAAACTTATTTGTGGAGTCAATAGTTGAATTATAATTCTTTGTTAATTGATGATTTACGCCATCACCACCATATTTTTCAATAAACAACTTTTTTGGGCTTTCTTCTAGGCATGGAGTATAAAACTGAGCTAATCTACGACCAATATATGAATTGCTAGTATTGACCCTATATAATTTGTACTCGAGCTCTTTAAATTCCTTTTCACCATTAGGAATTTGTGAATTCGGATAAAATTCACCAACTGCAGGCTCCGTTTGACTCTCGTCACAAGCATTGTGGTAATTCATTTCATATGACATTTCAGACTTTATAGAATTTGTATCCTTTTTAAGAACAATTTTATTATTTGACTGGACATCTGAAAAGTATTCAGCCATTTTTTTCATATTTTCGATCTTATTAGGTTGCATATGAAATAATTCCAATTTTTCAGAAAATTCACAAACTGCTGGAACATCTGTAAAAATTCTTTCTGGGTGACCTGGACGGGGTCCATATCGACGTGGTGAGCCATCATACTCAGCTATAGGTAGATTTCCTATCAGTTTCGTTTCTTTTTCCGCATGTCGTAAATGCAATGCTTCAGTTTCTATTTCTTCAAAATTAGATGTTTCGTGAGTTATGCTATTTTGAACAGAACAGGAATCGTATTGCATGTCTTCTTTTCCAGGTGACAGGTATAAATCTCCCATTACTTTTTCATGCATATTATATGGCGAACTAACTAGTTCTTCAGAAGAAACAGGCCTCCCATCTTCCGAGTTCACAGCTTCTAAACTGGCTGTTAAGGGTTTACCTATAACATCCATTTCATTGTGGGCACTTTTCCCGTTTTCAGATGGGATTTTTAACCTAAAGTTATCTTTTGTCGAAGTCGTTTCTTCCCAATCACCAATATCATCATAAATTACTTCAGAGCCCTTAACATGGGTTTCGTAAACAAAGAGGCTATTGTTCTGTCTGACTGCAGCAGTTTTATCTTGTATGTGATCAAGCTGAGGAACTTCAACAGATTCCCAATCCATTTGCTGCAAACATTCGTCCGTATTTCCAATTAAATTTTTAACTTGCTTATCATCAGATTCTGATACCAAATATTTAGTAAAATTTTTTTGCGATCGAAATCGGTGACCGTATAATTTCTCGTCAGTTAGTTCATTAGAAAGTTTTTTATCCTTGTCATTAGGCGGAACAGTTTGCATTCCATCTTCATTATAACGTCTTTTGGACAAACGGCTACGGCTACAGGAAAAGATTTCCCTACCACCAGCAATTTCAATCCTACTTTCTCTAAGTTTAAATTCGTGATGATTTAGAGTATTTGTGCAGCAACTGTTCATCAGCTCGTCTGACAACACATCAGAACTGCAATCGTATTTTGGACTAGTGGCATGATCGTGGCCAGACTGAATCATACCAAATGTGTCATAGGCACTCACAACAGAATGATCTTCTTCGCAGGAATCGTGGTCGTTTTTGTCAGCATTAAATGTACTATCTGATTTCCGAATGCTATGGTTTTCCATTATGCTACATTTTAATTCATTCTTATTGACTTGGTTGTTTACAATACTGTCAGTTTTTGGAGAAATAAGATCATTCCCATTATTTTCTAAAGAATAATGGAAATGATGAACATCTCCATCGGAGAGTGGAATTTTATTTAAATTAATATCATTGGATGTTTTAGGTTTACATCGAGGAAACAACTTATTAATCTCTTCATTGTCACTGTTTTCTGAGGCAGCATTATCAATGATATCGGTCATGTTGATTTAATTGAAGGCACTGAGATGAAAGAGATGCTTCATCATCCTAAATAAGATAGCTGAAAATAGAAAAGCAGGGTGAAAGCAAAAACAGGAAAAAATGGACTTTCCAAAACATTCTTGTTAAAACAGGAAAAATTCAATTATAGTCCTCCTCTTTCTATCACTTTCTGCTAATTTAATTAACAATAGCCAAAACCTTCCTGAAAAATGAAGAGTGGCCATCCTAAATGGAACAAAATGATGAACAATTTTGTAATTTTTATAGTACATGTATCACAAAATCATACGTCCAAATGTTCTACCACCACCTGTGTTAAAGGGAGAAAAATCAAACGTATTAGAAGTTTCGTAACAATACAAAATACAGGTGTCCCTCGCTTTATGCAATTAATTGATTCTATAAAATAATTGCATAACACAAAATAGCGTAAAATGAGTTCATTATGTCTATAATTCTTTATAACTTCTCCAATGATATATTTTTCTCCGATTTTAGTCTTGGAAGTACTTTGAGTACATTTTACACACTTCTTTTTCCTGTGACGTTCGCTTTGCACAAGACTCCAAAAATGGACATTTCTAGTTCTAATTAGTTCTATACCTTCATTGTGATTATCATACACCTATTATATTAACTTTTTAAAATCACTTTTTAACAAAAAACAATTAAAACGAAGTTGTATATAACAAAGGATACCTGTAATAGAAAAAAATTGAGGAATATTTACATAAATGCTTCTTGTTAAAGGATGATAGTGAAATAAAAGACTCAAATAAGTATTTTATTAATTTTAATTAGCGATATATTTATTTCAGTGAGGTTTACATATAGGATGCTTTTGAAAAGGATGTCATGAGATACCTAGCGATGTTCTGCACCTTAAAATAAACACAAGTTTCCTCATCTGTTTTGTTGAAATTACATTCCTTAAAGGAGTAAACAGCTCGTGAAGTTTGATTAAACTCCGCCCATAATATAAACAAAAGCGCATGAAAAAAAAAGTCAACACTACCACGTGTTCCATTAATAGGTTTCTGCGAACTACCTGTGCACTAATGTGTAGGCCCTAAACTCAACCACTCTCACAGGAAAGCCAAATTAATGTAGCACTTTAATGATTTGAAGAGTCCCATGAATTAAGGAACATTGTAATTTCTGAGGTCTAGTAATTACGAATCTTTCAATGGGCTGTGAAAGATTTTTATGGGCGGAGTTTAACCAAACTTCACGAGCTGTTTACTCCTTTAAGGAATGCAATTTTGACAAAATGTACGAGGAAACTTGTGTTTAATTTAAGGTGCAGAACATCGCTAGGTATCTCATGGCATCCTTTTTAAAAGCACCCTGTATATAAATCATCTTCTGTAGTTGCATTGATTTAAAATGTAGATGTGAAAGGATGAAATAATCACCTAATTAATTACAGTCTTATATGTTTAAGGGTGTTTCCATAAAGGCCACTGGTCACAACCGTTTGAGAATTGTTGCAAAAATCCTGACTAAAAACGACGACCTTTGCTCATTGTGTACAATTGGTCATGCACAACGAGACCGGACTCCAAGATCAGGCTCTGACTGGAATCAAAATGATGGATGTAATTAACAAACTTAAGTCTTTAGTGTCTGATGTGCAATAAAACTTTTCCAAAAATAAGGATGCTTAAACAAAAGAATGAAATTAATGCAAGCTATGAATTGAGAGATAGGAAATAATTAGGAAAATTCACATAATAAACAATGTTTTTAATGGTAATCGTAATCTCCGAGTTCTAACAACATAGTTTCAGTTTCGAGTAATCACCATCTGCTGTCTAAAAGCACACACTCCCAGAATCACCCAGCTGAGAGTTGTGATTATTATCATGTGACCTGTTGGTGACTGGTTGGACTTTATGGATATACCCTAAGTTAGTTGGCTTCTTAATGACTTGCTATGGCACTCAGGCATCCTTATTAAGGCAGAAAAAGGCACAAAATTGTCATCAGCAATTCTCATCTATCAATAAAAAATTCTACATTAGCTTCTATACCCTGGATCGTAAAGCTGCCAGTATAGATGAGGAGGACTATATTAATGAAAACATTATATGCATTCTAATAAGAGTAAAATCTTGTTACATCGAAAATCATTTCAATCCTGATCGATTTCTCAATTTTTTCACATTTTTAAGTTTTCAAGGCATTTGATATGTTTGTCCAATATTTTCCCCGCAATATATTAATTATAATGAAACTTCTTATCATGCACATTTTTGTAGATTACAACCATAACCTGACCTTACATAAATCATCACCCATACAATAAATTACTATAAATTGTGTACGTTTCTTCAGCTTGATATTAATTCGCTTTATTAATTTCTGAAAAAATTACACAAAAAATGAATATTGATATATTATAGCAAGTAGAAAATATAAAAAAAAATGATATTTATGAGTGATATTAACTAGATAGTAGAACTGAGGTACCTAACAAAAATGAACATCTGCAGTTAACATTTACAAAATAAATGTATAATATTTCGAAAAGGAACTTGTTTCACTGCACTTCATAATTAGTGGTCCGGCAGATTAAATTTCTTTAAGTGAGTATCAAATAAAATATTTTAGAGTAAACAGGCATAATTAATTTATAAAAATCAATAAAGCTTCATGGCTAGCCTTCTTTCTGACATTTCACAGCTGCTTTGGCTTCTGAGAGTTGCCAGTTTCTCAGCATTGGCGATTGTTAATGCAAACTGTGCCAGAACAAATTGTACCTTATTCAATTATGTTAATAAATTTAAAAAATTTAAGACTACCAACATTTTAAATAAGTAGCTTAATTGTCACGAAATCTGCATTTGTACATTATGAAGACAATTGAATCACTAGAAGACAAATTATCATATGAAACATCTTAATAGGCACTTACACTTTAATAAAATGACCTTAATAATATTGAAAAAATTACGGATCAAAGGCTAATTTAACTTTCTAGTATAGCCATGATAATGTGCTTTTCCACTGCAAATAGTATGATTCCAAGAAATTTACTGTAACAAGATTTTACTGTGTGTAAATTAAAATATTTATTCATGAACATAAAAGAAATGCAAACTGAATAATAAAAATCATGCCTCACAAATTTAAAGGAAAATGGTTATCACAACCTACAGGAATGGAATCTAACCTGGAAAAATATCACATTACCATATTGAAAATTATAGTGTTACTAATATCCACTAATTTTCAATTCTTAGATCAATAAGAAGAAGAAAGTGTCATCATGGGAATGAAATGACAACTATGTGTAATCGTATCAGAAAGATAATCTTAATTCAATTCCCAGTCTTTTCTTAACTTGAAGAGGGGAGGAATTTTAATAGCAAAAACTTCCTCACTACAACCTGTTCAAGATGGGGCTTGCAACCCGCCAAAACAAACAGGGTCACTCACTATTTTAATCATTGCACTGCAGGCAATGGTGATTGGCTATTGCATTTTAGTTCACGTGAATTGCTCGTGGCTTCTCACCGTTGATTGATTGAAACCAACATGGTTGCCATCGATCGCTTCAAAAGACAGTGCCATCGTGAGATTATATATACAGTTCACAGATGAATCCAATGAAGGGTTTGGAGAGTCAACAGTTGGGGATATATTAATAGAAAAAACAGAAGGAAAAATTCCACAATCTGGATTCAAGCTATTATTAAATCAAGTTCGCTAATTATACAAACTGGTCTGTTGCAGACATGAAACAACAAGGCTGTCTCCAGGTACCCTAAAGACTACAACATAGTCAAAGTGGAAACCCCATAACTGGCAAGCATCTGGCTAACAGATCGGGAATTCCTTCTTTCCAAACATCTAAAAGCTGATGAGAACTCATACGAAAATGATAAATTTAAATTGGTGTTAATGCTCCAAACATAAGGTAAAGATATTAATGGAGACATACAAGCCTGACACTCGTAGTCCCTGGTTCGAATCAAGTATGCAGAACGATCGGCAATGAAATAATTCACTAAAACTAAAGCTAATTGGCAATGAACCAATTAATTTTAAACCCATATAAAAATAGTTTCAAATGTAGCAAATCAATAAATCCAAATGACAATTTCATTTGCCATCCTTAGTTAAATGTTCACACTTTCAATTTTTTCCTGAAAACTCGTTACAACATGTCTAATACCATATAAAAAGAAAAAACAGTATATAAACAAATAACCTAAAGCCCGTTTCACAATTACAGTTTGTGGGCGGATTTTCCGCAATGCAAGACGAAGATTTTCCGCACGGCCTGCCTTTTCACAATTAGCGGAATTCGACCGAATTGCTGTCCGCAACTGCTTTGCGAGCGGAATTTTCAATTCAAGCTGGTTCTGAAATTTAGTGGATCCGCAACTGCTTTACGGGCGAATTTTTAATTTCAAGCTGGTTCTGAAATTTTGCGAATCCACAACTCCTTCAACCAAACAGAAAACTTTGGGTTTCGGCACATCTTTGTTGCCATATTGGGTGAACACACTGTCAATGAGAAGTTGACATTTGGGAATGTAATTTATAAAATATTGCTGTCTAAAACAGCCTTTGCCTATGAATGCAATGAAGGTTGCTGCGAGACGCCATTTTGCGTGACGTCAATCTTGTTTGGGAATGAACCAATCCGAAGACATTAATGCGGCCACGGTTTTAATTGTGAAATGGAAACGGAAAGTTGCGGAAGCACTAGTATACGCGTTACGCTTCTTTGGCAGATTCACTGGGGCTAATGTACGTGCTTTAATTATGAAACAGGCTTTAGTCCACATTCAACTAACCAACAAACTCCACTACTAGGCTGAACAAAGGGGAAACTTTGATTGGCCCTCTATCCTCATTCACCAATAACTCCCGGAAGACTTTGCTATCCTCAAGCTTTCAAAAGAATCCAAATTTTTGGATCCCCGCTTTTAATGTAGTTTTTTTGAAACTGAGTAACCCGTTTCATAAACGTGTTTAGCAACATTCGACTTCTCCACTCTCCCAAACCTAATATTGGCCAAGTGTGCCTTCCCCTAATTTCAATATTACGTCGCATCTAACCCTGATAAACCCTCCCTCAAAAATTTAAAATTTACTTCATAAATTCCCAATATTTTTTCTGTGGGATTTTGTCCTTTGGGTCGCCCACCAAGTACTGTACTTCAAAAAAATTGGGATTCCTATAAGCAACATTAAAATTAAATTTCATCAAGACACAGCCTAAACCACATGTGAGATGCTTATCAAATGGAAGGTTTATAAATTTTTGAACTGAACTAGAATTTTTTTAAATTTGACAAATTGTCTCTCTTCTTCTTGATCTTTTACTTTCTTGTTTTTTCTTTAAACCCATTGAAACTTGTGACCTCTTTTATAAATTTTATTTCTTTTTCAAAATGTTCCTTTCATAAAGGAATTCTTAAAGCCTACTTTATCATGAAATTTAAAACCCAAAGTTTTTGAGACATGCAGTGATTAGAATGAAATCCCCTTTATATAATATCATTTCATCAGTAACATTTTTCCTAATGAAGCCAGAGACCTAATTTCAATTGCCTAGTTAAAAAGTATCATCTATTTAATCTAAATCTATCAACAAAATCAATAATTTATTAGTCCAAAATGAAAGAACAAATGGTCATCAATCATACCAACTAAAGGCCTGTTTCCACTTACAAGGGAATCCCACATAGCCTAACTGCTTTAACAATGGCGTCCTTGTATGCCTATGTATGCTGAAATTTTTTCGTTTTCGCAGTTTATTTTGAAAGAAACACCATTTCGCACTCTCTTGTTTTGCAAGCATCTATAGTAACTTCAGATGAGTAACATATTTCAATTTGGTGGAAATCTGTGACATACATGTTCGAGGGATTCCCTTGTTAGTCCGTGTGGATGAAGAATGCGCGAGCCCAACAATAAGCACCAGCAAACAGGCAGCGCACAATCTGCTTGTACTGTTTCCATTTCCCTCTTACTGCAGCTTAGAATAGACTAAAGCATTATATAAAGAAAATATGGGCAATCATTGCAGCATGCAGCTATTTTGATTACTATTTCATATAATGATTGCTTCTTGTTTTGCAGTAAACTCAAACTTGCAGATTGAACACTTCCTTTTTGACAAAGTTAAAGGGGAATGTGCCTTTGAAGTGCAGAAGTGAGATGATAAAAGAAACATTTCGATTCAAAATTGCATCGGCCAGGCAAAAGCTTTTACTATTAAATGTTGTGGTCAAAAAACTGAAATTAAGAAGAATATTCTTTTGTCATTTTGTGCCCTTTCATGTGACTAATATCTTCATACTATCCACGGAATTTTACGTGAATATATTTTACACGTTTTGAGAACGAACACCAACATCCCTGCCCACGGCAGGATACGAAATCCGACTGGAAAGCCCAGAGTCCCTGTATTAATTACTTTACTAAAGCCAATGCCCGAATGTTCTTGGCCACCAGACGGGCATGTTTAAATAATAATATTTAAAATAAATAAATGATTAAATAACTCTAGAAAAGAAAGAAATTAATAATTTTATAATTTATTCTGAATATAACTGTAGCTTTTCAACACATTTTAATAATTCATAATTTATTAATAATTAGTAAATAATAATTAATAATTTCTAAATAATAATTAAATTTCTCATTATTAATTTGCCTATTTCTCATTATTAATTTGCCTTGATTATTATTGTTAAATAATATTTTTTTCTTTTTTCGTAAGGTAGTAGTTCCATGTTCTCTGTGCACAAGCAGAACGCAGAATTATCTATTTGCATCAAATAAAAGCATAAAGCTGAAAGCACACGATTTGCCAGAGTGAATTAATGTTTCCACAAGTATGGACAGTGCATTGATTGGAAACTTGAGTGGAAACCAGCCCACTTAAAAGCTGATATTGCAGGGAAGCAGCCCCTTTAGTACCAATTTAATATAAGTATACAACTGCTGTTAATCCTGTAATTACTTATTTGTCAGTAAATATGCTATTATTACAGTTGGAATTGTAATTTTTATTCTGAATTTTGTTTAGCTGCATGAAGTCTACTTTAATTTTGTCAATCAAAAAGTTCAATGTGGCTTCTCTGCATTACAAATTCTTAATTCAATGAGTTGGCATTCATGATTAATGACAATTTATTCTTTCAATCTGGGAAGTTAGTTAGGTTTTTCGGCATGTGAACATCTAGGTCATTTTCGCCCTTTTCCTATGGCTAATACTTTACTCATTCCTGAGACAAATACACACATCCATGCCCACATCAAGATTCAAACTCACAACCTGACAGATTCAAAAACTCTAAAGACTATGTCCCAATGCTCTTGGCTATCACATCGGCCACTTTAATTTGGACTAAGAGAGTATTTCTTTTGTTGACTCAAGAGTAATCACATGTTGCTCTAAATCAGTGGTTCCAAATTGTGTTCCACAGAAAACATTACGACAATTAATATAAGCTCAGTTTAAGATTTCAGGATTTGTTAAGTGTTCTGCCATAGAAAAAGTTTGGAAAACTCTGCTCTAAATAAATAGGCTCATCAAAAAGATGGATGAAACAATCAGATTAAGAAGAAGGAACTCATTTCCACAAAAATATTTAATCATTACATGCATTTTGATAACAATAAACAATGCTCTACAACTTGGCAATCGGAATTAGGTCTCCATCTTCAATATGTTAAAGATGACAATGAGACTACATAAAAGGGACAAGGATCAGAATAGTATATTTTAACACTCCCATAATAAAGACCTAATTACAATAAATTTGAAACACTCAGGTCAGGTTTGAATACACTGAATACACTTCCTGGATATTTTGTGTATGCAAAAGCAAGTAGGCGCATGAGGTAAGAGCTACTTGAATTTTTCTGTAGCTTCCTCTCTTAGATCACCATTTTGAGTTTAGTACTGATCAAGGTGGGGAGGCCGAAAAGCATAAAGCTGAAAGCACACGATTTGCCAGAGTGGTCTAGGGGGCTTTCGCAGAGCAAGCCAGCTCTGTGAAGTTAAGCATTGCCTAGAACGGCTAAGTCACTGGATGGGTGACCATCAGTGGCATGCGATCTTTAGACCCCTACGCCGCGCCCCCCCCCCCGTGCTTCGGAGGGCATGTAAAGCCATCGGTCCCGCCTGCTGCTACCATCTTACAGCAGTCGTTAAAAATGTGGAAGGCAAGGGGGAAACCACCGCATTCATTTATCCCAAGAAATCTCCTGATGGCCATAGTCAGAAGGGGTGAACCAGCCCATGGGCTGAATACACCAAACACACGCACATAGATCAAGCTGCTGTAACATACGAATTTATAATTTTTGTAATTGGCTTGGACCCCATGTGCCATTTATGTAACTTTTTTTTATACATGTATAATAATTTCGGATAACTGGTAATGAATATAAAGACAAATGTTATTGTTTTCTACATTATTTTGAGTTCATAATGTTGCTTTTCTTCGCATTCAGGTTAGCTGATAAAAAAAAAAATCTAAAAATATATTGAACAATATAGAAAGCAGATAGAATAGCGGAATTTATTTCGGTTTGGATTCACCATTCTTCCCATATGACTATGGAATCCTATTTCCCTACATAGGCTGTTTTCATGATGTCAAACAATGCAACTAGGCTGCAATAGATAAATGTAGTGATGATCACCACCAGCTTGAAATAATCATATTTTGCAATGCCATCAGTGCTCCAAAAGTTTGTTTGTACAAATGTAACAAATGTAATAGAGCACATTCTCCTCTCTTTTGTCAAATGTAACGGCAGTGGTTTCTTGGCACAAAAGGGGCATCACTTTGAAACTCCAATAAAAATGGCTGATTTTCACTAGACAGATTTAAAAAAGCTAATTTTTTTTTTTTTTTTTTTTTAAAAGAAACTGATCAGCAACAGCTGCATAATTTATTTGATATACCTTTGATTCGCATGTGCAATCAACCAATAAGAAGCCCAGTCACAAATGACGGAAGGATGCAGCTCTGCTCTGAACACTTGAATTTCCATAACAGTATTCAAAAAATATTTTTAAGGATTGTGAAAATCCCTGATATATCCCTGAATTCTCTGTGATAAAAAATCCCCCATTATTCCAGCATTTCCCAATTTGTGGTAACTAGACTGGGAAGCAACTTCGGAATCAAAAAATAGTTCCTTCTGTTCTTTCATATGCTGTTATAATGCTATTGCACTTGAAATGTTGACCCTTGCTATCAAACTGTCTGTTTGACTGTAAGAAAACCCATTCGAATGGCTGTCTCTAAAATATGACCCTTTAAAACAGCTATCGGTGGCACCGCCGCTTCCTAAAGCAGCAGATAGGTGGCGATAGATGGAATTTGGTTGGGTTTGGTCATTTCTCGAGGTAGAAATTTAATAATAGCTTGTATGAGGATTTTTTAATCTATATGATTTCGTAAAAGAAAGCACCTCAGCAAACGTTTGCAGGGAGAGCATCTGCTGCTGCAACTGATTGCTCAGTAGTTCTGATCTCATTCACAGGTTACAACGAGAACAACTCTTTGGTTGCCGGCCATTGATCACATGCTTGTGGTGTTCATTCATCACATACAGGTTCAAATTGTGCCTAATTCTAATAGTATGACTGTATGTCATACGTGCTTTTGCCTTCCCAAAATTCATACTGCATTTACTTGTTGTAATCAATTAAGCTACTGCCACCACCGCAGCTGCCAGAGTCCAACACGCCAAACATTGACTGCTTGCTTTGTAGATGCCATGAGGCAATAGTTCAAATTAATTGGGAAATGGTTTGTGGGCAGCACTCCAGGCAGAAGCTGCAAACATCCGCAGAACTGCATGCTGTAAATGATTTGTGAAACTAGCTTCGGTCCCGTGATACTTTTTTCATCATGCTTTCTATCATCCTGGAAAATTGCAGCATTTTGGCAATGTTAATGGTTTATTGTATACTAGCAGCTTTAAAAAGTTCCTGGAATTAATTTTTATTTCTGTATACAGACAAAATACAAACATTTAAACAACATTTCCTTCAAAATACTATCCTTGGGCAGTAATACACTTCTGCCAACGTCTGTATAATGCTTGGAAACGCTCTGCAAAGCCAGTTTGCGGAACGGTGCGAAGTGCAACATCATGCGAGAAGACAGATGCCAAAGATTAATTGTGGATGGATTGATTGAATTTGATGGACGGCCACTCCGATCGTCAGCTTTGATATTTGAACGTCGTCCCATAGCAGACATTTTACGCAGTGAAATCGAAATGCGATCCTTACTCTATACTACCAATTAACAGACTGCCCGTGGACCGCAGCATTCCGTTTAAATCACGTCAAAATACCAGTCAAGCATGGTCTGCGAATGGTAAACAATGCGGGGAAGCCTCGCTTGCTCACACACACCACCTCAATTTCGCAGCATGTCACGATTTCGGGAACTTTTTGAAGCTACTAGTACATACAAGATGATGTAGCTGAGACAACAATTTAATAGCAACAAGGAATAGAAGGGGGAGGGGTGGATCTAAAGAAAAATTACAACAAAATTTTATTCAGAAACTTTTATTAAAATATAATAGAGGATGCATTTTTGAGTTGCTACAGGTGGAATTCTGATTTTATTCAGTGTTGATTTGAAAAAGTGGAAGTTTATTAAAATGAAAATGTTCTATGGAACTAAGTGATGTGCATTTCTTAAGTAATTACATGGATAAATTTTATATGATGCATGGCTCAAAACCTGCAATCTGAAGTCATTAGACTACAAATTTAATAAAATTATAACGAAAAATTATTTGATATAGCTTTAATATGAAATCTGAACGTTCTTTTCCTGCAAAAAATCATATCTTTTTTTTTTTTTTATTCAACAAAAAAAAAAAAATGCTTAAAAAAACGACTTCCTTATGCACATTTAAGATTAACGAAATGGTTGTAAACATGCTAGACTAAAGGAATAAGATTTAAAATTTCTTTTCTAGTTCCATTTGTGAAATTAGCGGACCACTCTTATTCAAATCTTTGCATTTTTTGGATTGATCACGCTTCTTATTATTATTAATATTAATTATAATAGTCTCTCTTAGGCTTAATCCCCTTGGGGGATGAGCAGTAAAACATTAAACAATATGGAGTTGTTGAATGTTCAGATAGATCAAAGAAGGCGAATCGTCCCCTCTTAATAAGCAATAATCCACAACAGTTCAATGTTTACATCTTTTCCCAACATAATCATAAGACAATACTCTCCAATTTAATTCCGAATAAATGAGTCATCATCCTATTGAATCCTACCTCCTAATTTATTGCATGCCGAATCGCTACAACTAGATCGCGATTATCAATCATAACAAAAACTAAAAAAAAAATCTCTCCAGATTGTACATAGGATAAAATTAGCGTCTCTCACCTTATTATACCGTTAAGAAAATTGCGCAACGTTATTGCATGATTTCACGCAAGTAATGTATTGCATTACATCTGCCCATTCCATCTACACAGTAGACTACGGCCATCTTTATTAATCTCTCATCAGAATGGTACATTTTCCCCCTCGTGATATAAAGAGCATTATCGAATTAATTACAGCAGCACATCACCGTCCAAATTTAAAATTGTATTGATTCGAATCAAATTACATTTTTCTTAATTTAAAACAAAACCAAATCCAAGTAAAAGAGGAGACTTTAAGAGTTGTTAACGAGAGTATTTTGCCTCGTTTTCGTCATACATTGCGCAATTTACTTGTGTGCCTGCTGTCGAGGTGCATTTAAGCACCGGCTATATTGTTCCTTTTCCGTGGTGTCCGCCATTGCTGCCACATCGTATGTAGATAGCGGATCGAGAAAAACTACTTCAAAATGGTAAGCTTCATCCTTTGACAATCTAATGCAATCCTATCGTATTTATACGTGAAAAACGAGTATCCACATTTAAATCTCCCATTCAAATGCCTTAATTATAATTTTTCGCATTAGAAGTAAATTTTAATCTCATTTTATAATTACTAGAAGAATCGGAATTTTTAGATCATTTGAACGAAATAAAATTTCAAAAAAAATCTCGATCGTTTCTAGTCATTTAAAATATGGTTTGTTTGTTTCGTGGATTTAAACAATGACTTCATATGCATATTTTTTTCCAATATATTCAGTCATGCGTTTTCTTCCATCATGCTGTTTCCAATAGGGTGGAAGAAAGAAAGAAAGGAGAAAAAAAAATTAAAAAAAAAAATGAGACTTAAATTTTTCGCATTATTGATTTCTGTGTTGAGTGGTGTACAATTCCTCCTGTCTTGGCATGCCTTCATTTCATTATAAATGTCGCATGAATGCTTTCAGGAGGTACATTAAAGAATTTGAAATGTATGCCTTCGGTGCTACGGACTTGGTTAGTCGTAGACCCATCCTAAACGTTTCTGACAGCTTTTCTCCAAGCTAGACAACTCCGCTGCTGCAGCAGTGTTGCCAGATTTTACAAGATAAAAATCCCACAATTTACTATGGACAAAAATTCCCCAATAGTTTCTCTGCTTTCCAGCTTCAGTTTCCATAAGGACTGCATGCTACAAAATAACGAATCCAAGCTATCTTCAAAAATAGTGAAAATAATTAGTTTCTAATCTTATTATAAAGAATCGGGAAACTCGAGTGTGCTGTATTGAAAATAATGAAGTAGTACGTACTATAATTTAAAGTACCAAATTCTCTTCACTTGGCCACCACATGGTTTTCTCGTTTACGTAGTGTTTACATATACCATGATGATATGGAGATGCCGATTATTGCACTGCACTGTCCCGTATTACAGACCTGCCAACTCGCCTGGATTCACCGGGTGTCACACGGATTTTGACAATCACACCCAGTCACTCGACGGCATAGACTGTTAAAATAATGAGACTTGGAAAACCTATGTAATCATTCAGAGATTTTGATCATTTCTTCAGTTTCCCATTCAAACCTATGTAATGAGAATTCAGGTTCCCATTCAAACTTCGACAGCTGCAACGCGTGTTATGAAAAAGCGAAGCATAACATTCAAGCCGAAACTAACGCAGCGTCCTCCGAGACAATAATAGCACATCTTCAAATCCGCAAGCACGGATAAAATAAAAGTGACTTTATCCGTATCCGAAAAGTATTACACGTTTCTGAGATCTTGCTCCCTTAATTATTGTGACATCCTAATCCTATATATTAAAACAAAGAACTTTTTTGAAGAGCAACGTCAGCACTTATGCGCATTGATCATTGTTATCGTCGTTAATTATTATTATTATTGAATGTAATTGTTGTTAATTTGATCATCAATGCTAGCAAAGTTCTTGATTGTGAAGTCTTTGTGGAGAGGACTATTTGTGATTGCTTATGAAACCACACATTTTGCCGTAAAATTTTGACAGGTTCCATATAGTGTAAAATTAAGTCCAAAGGCAATTGATAGAATTACGATTAACAAAGGACGAAGTATGATGGAACAATGTATGATGTTTCGGTGCAGAGGCTTCCTTTATAGGTGTGGCCACAGTCACCCCCATTGATATAAAGATAATCTAGATAATAAAAACGTTATCTTATCTAACCTAAAGAAGTTTTAAGTTTTGCAAAAGATAATCTATTTATAACGATAGTGTACAGTCCTGTTTAACTTTTACTCTGTAACTCCAGAAAATAGAATGCTCCGCTTATAAGGCTATTTTATTCTGGTCCCCAGGTTATCCTTATAGTGAGATTAGATTGTGATTTATCAATGCGTTGACTTGATCACAAAAATTCCCACAAATCTGCTGTTTTTTAAAAAAAAAATTCCCTTTTTCCCATTTGCCGAAATTTTTAATAAAAATTCCCACGATATGGTAAATTTCCCACAATCTGGCAACACTGCTCTGCTGTTCTGTGATCATAACTTAGCATGTTTTGTATTTTGCTGTTCATTTACAGGTGAACTTTACCGTCGATGAAATCCGTGGTCTGATGGACAGAAAGCGAAATATTCGCAATATGTCCGTCATAGCCCATGTGGACCACGGTAAGTCGACATTGACGGACTCGTTAGTGAGTAAAGCTGGAATTATCGCTCAGGCGAAAGCTGGAGAGATGCGATTTACCGACACAAGAAAAGACGAACAGGAACGCTGCATCACCATTAAGTCAACGTAAAGTATAATATTTGATACAAGTTGGATTAGATTAAGACCTAAATTCAATTTATAATTTAAGCCCATACTTGTTTTGCTTTTAATAGAGCTATTTCGATGTACTTTGAAGTTAAAGAAAAAGATTTAGTATTCATTAAAGAAGATACGCAAAAAGAAAAGGACACCAAAGGTTTCTTGATTAACCTTATCGATTCACCAGGGCATGTGGACTTCTCTTCGGAGGTCACTGCTGCGTTGAGGGTTACAGATGGAGCCTTAGTTGTAGTTGATTGTGTCAGTGGTAAGTTTGAAAATCTCTTTAAGGTAAACTCCACACTCAAAACAACTTTGTTTAAAATGAAAGGTCAAGGTCTCAATAACAATGTAGCATGTATAAAAATTTTCAATTTGAACTCAAAATATTTTGATAAAATATATGAAAAAAACTTTCATTTTTGACCTCCCCTTGCGATCGACAGTGATGCCATGTTTTGGCTACTGTTATGTCACACATTGGACGCTATCGGTTACTTGTCAGTTGGGCATTGCAATGGACTAATAATCTATATATATATATATATATAGCACACTTTCCGTCAGTTTGTTTGTTCCTCCATAACTTCTGAACCGAACAACCCCTGAGGTTGAAATTTTTCATAGAGGACTTCGAAGACTCGGGGAGTGTCATAGGCTAGGTCCCGTTAACGGCCGACCTCCCGTTGGCCTCCTACGCTCTTCTAATAGATACGAGTTTCCTTCTTATACAAATATACCATTATTCCGATTTTGATGAAAATGTGCACACTTGACCTTCGAAGCAAGAGGAAGAGCACTGTCTACATGAAATTTCGAAAAAATAATTGTTCCTCCTGTCCCAAAAAACTATGTATTATCATAGTACCACGAAAAAACTTTTATCTTGCTACATTATCAAATTCACTATTACGGCGTGCACACATCCTTACACAGCAGATAGGCCTATCTCATTCTTCAGCGTTTAGCACATGCTGTCTCTGTCGTTGTTCTTGAAGAACACCAGGCCTGTTTAGAGTTGGAAGAACATTTAGTTCCATCTTGTACGTGATCTAGTTTTAGTGAATTTCTTGTTTGAATTGATAGTCTAAAACTGCGAATGCGTAGACAAAGCAAGAAGTTTCAAAATCAGCCGAGCGCACGATGCTGTTTGGAGTTGGATACCTGTTCCTCGCTACTAATACACTGTTTTTTAATCCATTACATTATGATTGGGGAAACTGTCAAATTTCTATCCAACTGTCTGTTTACACATCCATACGGAGAACAAATTGAAGGCATTCTGACATAATTTCAAAGCAAGGTTAGAATCGAAAGCGACTAAGAATCTCTGCAACAAAATTCCCTGAGGATCTCGTTGCAGGAAATGCAGTCTTGTTCCACCGTGTTCTCTGGAGAAGGAATGGATGATCAGATGGCCAAATTTCAATTTTCCGAGGCATGTTTCTTAACAAAATATTAGGATAAATTGAAAAATTTTGAATGGTATTTACTTTATTAACTTGGATTAATGTTATGATGCAAAAAAATAGTCGATATTTTCCGTGGAGTTTACCTTTAACATGTTAAGAGCAGATCATTTGAATTATTTAATAAACTTTAATTTTCTTATAGGTGTATGTGTTCAGACTGAAACTGTGCTTCGACAAGCCATTGCAGAAAGAATAAAACCTGTTTTGTTCATGAACAAAATGGATAGAGCTCTTTTAGAACTTCAATTAGACCAAGAAGATTTGTATCAAACCTTTCAAAGAATCGTTGAAAACGTGAATGTTATCATCGCCACTTACGGTGACGAAACTGGACCAATGGGTGACATCAATGTGAGCCTTTTAGTAGTTACTTTGTTTAGAATGTTTATATAATTAAGGCTGCAAATCTGTCTTTTGGGGAATCTGCTGCTTTTGTGTGGTTCAATTTCTTCATTTAGTCACGAAAATGTACACAATTGGAACTGCAGTCCATTCAGGTTATGAATGCATCTGTCATAATGAATGCACATGGATTTTGCCAGCTGTAATTGGGTAAGGGCTCATCTGCTGCAGTTTGGGTTCTTTTGAATGCTAATATGGTAGTTTAGACTGACATTAAAGTAATAATTTAAGTAAAGGCAAACTGAATACAAAGTGCTTATAAATTTTACAGTTAATAAATTGTTTTCTGTACTTTATGATGGATTATGTGAAGTGTTGCAACTTACTGGAGGAACCTTGTCTGGACAGCTCCTAGTTCCCTAACAGTGTCAAGACCTGCTTGATTATGCTCATCACCAGCTGTAGCAGCTTGAGAAAATAATAAATGAAAGAAATGCTCCTGTTGATTGGTCACCTGTCATGTGATGTGCAAAGCCAATCGGAAATGGCAGTACATGATAATGCAGTGACTGAACTAGTGTTTTTATTTTGATATATTGTTTCCTCGTTTTGTAAAATGATGGGTGTAGAAGAAAAGGACCAGCCACAAGATCCCTGGAATAAAATATAAACTGAAAATGTACACAGGGTGGTAAAATCCTAAAAAAAGTTGATGCTTTGGTTAGAGGCTTGTGCTAATTTTCAATTTTTCTTTTTGTAAAATAAAATTGATTTTCTAGAAAAGTACTTATATCTACACGAATCTTTAATCATAAGTGGCCATGTTTCTTCGATCCTCCCCCATCATTTTGCCAGGATCAGTCGCTTGCCAGATGAACTGTACGAGACCTCCTTCCCATCTTCCAATGTGTCTCGAGACTGGTTTTATAACCACGATAGGAGGTTGTTAAATCTAGCGCGGTAACAATTTTGACAAGATTTTATCGGAATTAAAAAAAAAAGTTATGAATGAAATTCAAACTAGTTTAAAGATTTGTCGCATAGTGTATTTTAAAATTTCCATTTTGATTGAATAAAAATTTGTTGGTATATGAAATTGCATATATTATGAAACCCTTATGCATGTTGTCTCTGATTGTGAAATTTATAAAATACTTTTTTCTTCAGGTGGATCCTAGCAAAGGAAGCGTTGGATTTGGTTCTGGACTTCATGGCTGGGCTTTCACCTTGAAACAATTTTCAGAAATCTACGCAGAGAAATTCAAAATTGATGTTGAAAAATTAATGAAGCGTCTATGGGGTGAAAATTTTTACAATCCTAAGACTAAGAAATGGGCCAAATCAAGCGATGAAACCGGTGATTTCAAGCGATCCTTCTGCATGTTTATTTTGGATCCTATTTATAAGGTTATTTACAAGAACAATAACGTTTTTGCTTTTTGTTTTAAGTCTAAAGAATTTTTTTTCTCAAGAGTTTTATTTCTGTGACTAGGTCTTTGATGCCATCATGAATTATAAATCTGATGAAATTCCAAAACTTTTAGAAAAACTCAACATAAATCTTAAAGGTGAAGATAAGGATAAAGATGGCAAAAGTTTGCTGAAGGTATGTTTTCTTATTGAAGCTTAAGTAAACCTCATCACTTGACTGTGGATCTATAAAATCCCTTCTGTTTAGGTTGTGATGCGTCAGTGGCTTCCAGCCGGTGAGGCTTTACTTCAGATGATTGCCATTCATTTGCCATCGCCTGTAAAAGCTCAGAAATACAGAATGGAGATGTTGTATGAAGGTCCTCATGATGACGAAGCTGCTGTAGGTATGTGAATTTTCAATGTATTCAGTCGGTCATGCAGTTTCTTAGGGTGAGGGATATTTTATCATTGTTAATCTCTTGTTTTCACAATTCCTCCTTTCTTGACATGCCTTCATTTCATTATAAATGTTGCATGAATTTATCAGGAGGTATATTAAAATACTTGAAATGTATGCCTTCGGTGCTACAGACTTTGTTAGTCGTAGACCCCATCCTAAACGTTTCTGACAGATCTACCAAAAACCTAAACGACTCCATTGTTCCATGTTCAATTCCGGTGATTGGTCATGAGTACTGCTCGGTCGAGTTCGAGTAGTACAGTACTGATTGCCTAGTAAAGATGGAATTGATATTGGGTTTTTTATGAAATCAAAAAATTTATTGCTTAGATGTTTCATCAGATGCAGCTGCAACAAAAGTGCTGATATTAGAAAGTGACAACTTTTACTGGGTGTTCAATGTTATAGTTTTTAATTACCAGGACTGGCTGCAGACAAAAAGACCTTGTCATTTTCAGCATTTCATTTAGAATTCTAGTTAATATTTTCCTGATTTGTTTAGAAGATGGCTGCTATTTTGGTTTTATGACAAAAGATGGCATTAGTTACACTAAAATTTGCCATTTTTATTGTCGCCAGTTTTTTCCTGATCTGGATCAGCCTGTATAATCTTGGAAGCCTCGCGCTAGGTAATAATCAAATGAACGACACAACAGATGTCACTGACAACTATTGAAAATACAGATTATATGTAGATAAATTATAAGTATGAAAATTTCCTCGGGGGGGATGGAATATTAAACCATGTCATGTGGCTATTTTGACATATATAGAAATTTTTTCCCTTGGTTTTTAGAAACAAGTCATGTAGCCAGTCCATAATTTTTGTTACTGTCCGATAAACAATATCGTAATTTAAGCATCTGTATTCTGACGTAGGTCTTTTTCTCGCTAGAGGTTTTGTCACTCTTGATATGGTTGAATAAAGGTTAGTCAGATTGGGCCAGGAAGAAACCTGTGATGTCACAAATTTCTCATGTCAACATTTGTGATATACAATAGTTATGTACTGTATGGGGTTAAGGAATTAATGTACTGGGTGGTGCAAAAAAAGATGTTAAAATATTTTTGTATACTGTGGTTTAATCGTACACCGTAAATTATTTTCCTCGTGATTTTCCTGTATTGCAGTTTTGAATATTCTATAGCTCACTCACTGATGTCTCATTACATTTCCAGAGAGATTCGTGCAGTCGAAAATGTTCTTCAGAGTCGCCACGTAATTTCTGCACACTGATTGCAGCAGATGGAAATCACTTTGAAAACCTTCCGTGTTAAATTTCATGATGTCTGTTATAGCATAAATATAAGAAGAATCTATAATCTCATGTCATAGTAGACAAAAACTTTCTAACACCTTTTTTTTTTTTTTTTGTGCCACCCGATACACGTGTAATTTCAAAACAAAAAGCATTTATATCAATATAATTTCTACACCCTTTTCCAAGCCATGTACGGTATTTATGTACATCATGTATGCAAAATACCACCCTGTTTTGTGTGCTGTTCATACAAAGCCTTACTAACACGAATAGAGTTATGATAAGCAGGTCATGCATACAATAAATTTCGCATATTACGAACTGATATGGCATGCATTTACTAGTTCGTGGTAACGAGATTTATTCACTTTTTCCTCTATTTTCTGTCATCAAAAGCTTATGCAAAATCGAATTCGTGGAAACAAGATAAGTGAATTTGGTGACATTTAATTTAACTGTACAAAATAGAAATTTGAATACTTCTCATTTCTTCGTTTTATGGAAATATAAAGTCTGGAGCCTTTAAAAACATTTGAACAAATATATCTAGCATCCCTATCCTTGAATGGTTATCTTTGGGTACACATACTACGTATAACAAAAATTATAGTAAATGTGCGTTTTTGCTTTTATAAAGCATCTCCTAAGAAACCACAAATCCATATTAATTTAATCTGTAGCAGTTATATCGAGTAAATGAGCTTAATCAGTTTTTCTTATAAGTATGTTGTGTGTTAAAAGAATTCTTTTCTCTCCTGTATTTAATTTTAATACCTATGCTTATTAATCTTCTTTATGAATGTTCTAGCTGTCAAAAACTGTGATCCCACTGGTCCTCTTATGATGTATGTTTCCAAGATGGTACCGACATCAGACAAAGGGCGTTTCTATGCATTTGGCAGAGTATTTTCTGGCATTGTTAGCACTGGTCAGAAAGTGAGGATTATGGGTCCTAATTACACGCCAGGAAAGAAAGAAGACCTGTATGAGAAAGCCATCCAGAGGTAATGATTACTTAAGCCTGTATATCTCTAATGTTTAAATGTCTCTCTGCAATCTCTGCTTTGTTGCCTCTGATGTTAGAATGGTGGTGCCCATTGAATGCTCTGCAAAAGGGTAATTTCTAGGAATACTTGAAAATAATTTTTTTTCTTTCTCACTACAGAACTATTCTCATGATGGGTCGTTACACCGAAGCTATTGAAGATGTTCCATGTGGAAACATCTGCGGTCTTGTTGGTGTGGATCAGTTTTTAGTTAAAACTGGAACTATTACAACATTTAAGGATGCACATAACATGAGGGTAAAGTATATTCATTTATGTCAAATTAAATTATGCAGATTGTAGTTTATATTTTTTTTAAATGTAGGTGCAGACTAACTTGGCAATTGTCAATAATTGCCATAAATACGTAGTTGAAAAATGAAGCACTCTTTTTGAAGTGCAGTGATTGGTTGGGGGGGGGGGGACTTTTTCCATTGTTGATTTATTTTGATTTGAGCAGAATTCCTCTTGTCTTGGCATGCCTTCATTTCATTATAAATGTTGCATGAATGCTTTCAGGAGGTAGATTAAAGAGTTTGAAATGTATGCCTTCGGTGCTACGGACTTGGTTAGTCGTAGACCCATCCTAAACATTTCCGACAAATTTCCCAAAAGCTAGATTGTTTTTCACATCTGCTGACTGTTAATTTACCCAAGCCAATAGTCGATTTGCCATATTACTACTACTGTACTGAAATGTTCCAAGTTAAGTAAATCAGGTGTTGGAGTTGTCCTGGAAATCCTTATTTTTTTCTTCTGTCCTTAAATGTCCTGAATTTATATGTTTAATCCTGATAATTTCCATAATGTTTCATAAATAAATTCTTGTGCAAATAGAAGCACGGATTACATAAACGTCATCTGTAGAGGTTTAAAATGATTTTGTTCTGTTAATGATGTTACTTTGTGTAAAAGTAACCACTAGTTCTGGAAATTGGCTTTTCTAGTATGCCATGGGGTTTTTTGATAAAAAATTAAATTAAAAATAATTATGTAGAAAAAATTCTTCATAAAAATTATGATTATTTCCAGTGTGGCAAGAAAATTTTTTTTTTTTTTCTTCTGCTTAATTATTTTTTCTGTTGCTTGCAAAAACTTAAGCATTACTTTTTGCTAGTTGCATTTTGGAAAAGTTCCTCTATGTTTGGGTAAATATGGTAGTAAAATGATATGAATTAAAATTTTCTCCTTAATCACTCGTTTCCTTGTGGCCCATGCCTGATGTAAACTAACCAGTCAGCAACTGTGAAAATCAATATAGACAACTCTTCTGTTTTGTATTGTAACTTGGTTGGTGCAGTTAGATATTGGTCATAAATATTGCTCAGCAGATTTTAGACTTGATCAAAAGACACAATTGGTATTCTTATTATAGTGGAACTCTGATATTACAAAACTGCTGGAGCCTAGAATTTTTTTCGTAATAGCTGGGTTTCGTATTAACCAGGAAGAGAAAAAAATGAAAACTCATACAAATTTTTTGCTGATAAATTACATTATTTTATCATACAGTATATGCAGTAGCCTATTACAGTTCAGAGTGATAAATCTTAATTAGTTGATTATTGAAAATATTCTAAAATTGACGTCTGTTTTTTGTGTTTAGTGATTTTCCTATTAATAAAGTCATTATCTTTGAAATGCAAATTAAATTCTTCATCGGTAACTTCACTTTCATTTGCTGGACAATCTCTCAATTCGATGAAAAAGCTTTAGGCTCCTGTTCACCTTCGTCATCACTCTTGGATCTGTTGTTTTTCATGGAGCTGTTCTATAATGGTTCCACTGTTAGTAAATCGCTATCAATGCCAGCAAAGACTTTAAACTAATTCCGGAGAGTTTCTCTGTAAGCCTCCTGATTGTGGATAATATCTCATTCCTTAATCTTAGGAATGAGTTCTTCTCACCAGTTAGCGCTTTTAACCTCGCCCACAGATAAGAAATGAACGTCACGTGATGTTGTTTTTGCATTTTATCGATAGAGATGATTGTTTTTTTTATTGGGGGGGAAAAAACGTTTTTCATTTAATTTTGGAATGACTTTTGCGTACTTTTTTTTCGGAATATCTGGGTTTGCAAAATAAACTGTTCTAATATTACGGGAAATTAACAAGAAAAATAGTCATTTGGGGTCGGGACATAAAAAAATTTCGTATTAACTAACTTCGTAATACTGTATTACAGACTTGCCAACTTTTACGTTTTACACGTAAAATTTACGCTTTTAATACCATTTTACGTTTTTACGCTTTATATAAAGGATTTTACGTTTTTTCATAATTTCCTAGTTGGAGAAATGTTGAACTTCTCTGCTGCATGAGTAGGCGATGGAACACGTTATTACGGAAATTAAATCCTTAAAGTAGGACTATTTTTTCCATCATGAAGGGCGTGGTCCTCGAGATATTAGGCCTCCGTATCGCTTATCATTTCAATGTTTTCCTTCGTGTCAGCGGAAGTTTCAACGTTTTAACGCTAGAGGGGGATCATCAGAGAATTAAAGGTAAAATAGATGAGGACGAGAGTAGTTCTTTATCCTTGAAGAGCGCCAAACTAGCCAAAAAATCGTACCATGTTTAGAGCATCAATGTCAAACAAAACATTAGAACATTTTACCATTTTAAAATCTAAAAAGTCTAGTTTACTGTTTTAGGAGGAGCAGTAAACTGATCAATTTTTGGTTAGAGCAGCTTCACTCAGATCTTTTAATAATTAACCTTTTCCTTTAAATGTTATTTCATATTCTAAAGTGATATTTTTTTCTAATTAAAAACATTAGTTCAGAAATTGATGTTTATGTTCACTTATTTGTTTATGCCTTATTTTGTTAAAAATATGTAATAAGTTATTATAGATAATGGGTTATTCATTGAAAAATTGATGAATCAGCACACTTATATAAATTCTCATAGGCCTAACTATAACGTGAAGGATTTTACTCTTTTTATTTTCTGAAAGTTGGCAGGTCTGGTATTAGTTCATAATATCCAAGTTCTACTGTATTAGTAACCAACAGTTCAGCGTTTGTCATTTTAACTGGCTGGTCATAAGGCGAGGTTTTGGGTCAGTTGACCAATAACTTCAACACCAACCACTATAGATGATTAACTTCACATCCTGTATAACTTAATAAGGCAAAGAGATCTGGAGATGCTATGAATAAAAATATGAGCAATTAATAGCTTTTATTATTAATATTTTTCTTTAATGGACTGTCCCATGTATTTGCCTCCTGACTTCAGTTTTTTTTCCCCCCTGAAGAATGTTGGTGAGCACCACATTTCCTTAAATTGTAAATTCTAGAAAATTTGCAGCATCTTCCAGTTTTGTAAATTATTTGCAGCCCATTTTGTTAAATCGTGTATCTTTTGTGTTTCTATATTTTAAGATTATTTATTTATTTTTTTTTTATCTATACCAATTTTAAAAACAGGTTATGAAGTTCTCAGTGAGTCCTGTGGTTAGAGTTGCTGTTGAACCAAAGAACCCTTCAGATTTGCCTAAGCTTGTGGAAGGTCTGAAGCGCTTGGCAAAATCAGATCCTATGGTGCAGGTAGGTTTCATAAAGGATACCGAAATGCATAATGTTTGGTAAAAACTATAATGAAGTTGTTAATAAATTGTTAATGATTTCTTTTTAAGTGTATAATAGAAGAGTCTGGTGAGCACATTATTGCCGGAGCTGGAGAATTGCACTTGGAAATCTGCTTAAAAGATCTTGAAGAAGACCACGCTTGCATTCCTATTAAAGTATCTGATCCAGTAGTTTCTTACAGAGAGACAGTTAGTGAAGAATCTGAAATTATGTGCTTAGCCAAATCGCCCAATAAGCATAACCGTTTGTTCATGAAAGCCCAACCCATGCCTGAGGGTCTCCCTGAAGATATCGATAAAGTAAGTGTGCAGCTTTGCCTGAAGATGCCCATGATGTTTGGTTACTTGTAAGATGTGTTACATGTGAATTGCTTTGATTTTCTAGGGTGATGTCACGGCTCGTGATGATTTTAAAGCCCGTGCACGTCTTCTAAGTGATAAATATGACTATGATGTGACTGAAGCGAGAAAAATCTGGTGTTTTGGTCCTGATGGCACAGGTCCTAACATTTTGATTGATTGTACAAAAGGAGTTCAATATTTGAATGAAATCAAAGATAGTGTTGTTGCTGGCTTTCAATGGGCCACCAAAGAAGTAAGTGTTAAACTGTGGTCAATCCTAAGTTAAGATGATCATCAATTGTCTTTTCAGAGGTTAAGATAGTAATTTGTCTTTTCCAGGGAGTTTTGGCTGAAGAAAACATGCGTGCAGTAAGATTCAATATTTATGATGTGACATTGCATGCCGATGCCATCCATCGTGGAGGCGGACAAATTATTCCAACAGCAAGGCGCTGTCTTTATGCATGTGTACTGACAGCCAAGCCTAGAATCATGGAACCTGTTTATTTATGTGAAATTCAAGTAAGTATTGTGTGTGGTGAACTTCGAGCTTGAACCTTTAACTTAAGAGCTACGGACAGTAATTGGCTGTGGAATCATCTACAGAGTGGTTTTGGTTAGTGGTTCATAGCATTGATGGAAGTATATTAATGTATAAACCAGAACATGTGATGGGACCGAATTGCATGGCATCTATACATAAATTCACTAAGGCCCAGCGCAAATGGGGCAACTATCAGGCAACTGTGACTGAATAGGTCAGTGGAATGAAAATGGTTGCCAGTAGCATACTGGCGACATGGAAACTACCACCGTTTTAATCCAGGCAACTAGTTTGCCTCCACCACTCTTACCATGTGATTGACAATGGCCAATGAGCATCTACCTCATGCATTTTGCGTGTTTAAACAACATGGCTGATCAAGTAATGACTGATAGATAGCACAACCTGGACCACGGAAGCGATAGCTCCACAAGCAAGTATTGTAATTTCTTCGATGTTTTTTCTGTTAATTTCTTCCATCTTAATTTTCGCCTGTCGTAATAATTGTCGTTCCAAAATCCTCATTTAATTGTTGCTGCTTATAAGCCGTTGCCGCTCTGTTGAAAGAAATGGTTTCCACATTTGCGCTATCTGTTGCTTCAAAACACGCAACATATGTTTCCACTGACAGCATGTGTCGAAACAGTGTATTGCCTCATTTGTGCCGGCCTAAGAGTTTGCAGAGGAGAAAGTATTATGTTGCATCATGAGCCTCTTTGTAAAGCTCTAACTGCATTTGTTTACAGAAGAGAACTTTCTCTTGCAGAAAATTCTCTTCCTCTCTCTCTACTGCTTTTATTTCTGAGCTAAGTAGTTTTTCATTTATTTTATTTGGCATAGTTAAATAGGGTACAGAATACATAACCACATTATGGATAATTATTTCTGTAATGACCTCAGTGATTTAGTAGTCAGTCATAGTGCTTGGGTGGTGAGTTCTACCAAGGCCAACTGTATTAAAAAAATAAATAAATCATCCCTTTATGAACACTCCTTTTAAAATCCTTTTTTTGTGTGTAGCCATTTTTGGTTGGGTGGTATGCCTCAAAATGATTATTACAAAAGGACGCAGAGTGGCCAAAAATCATGGGAAGGCACTGGATGTAATGTTAGTTTATACGGGTCATGGAAAATCGAAAAAAAAATTCCAGGCCTGGAATGTTTTGGAAAAATTTTGGAACAAGTTTCCAAAGAACGTAAATGAAATAAACCACTATTTCCAAAAAAAAAATAAAAAAAATTTATCGGCCTCAGTGGCTGCGTGATTGCCTCTGATGCCCGAGGACGCGGGTTTGATCCCAGACAAGGATTTTTTCAGGGGGGAAATCCTGAGATCACGCACTTCTTCAGAAGGGAAGTAAAGACGTTGGTCCCGTGTAGTCGTTTGCCGGCTGCACGTTAAAAAACCCTTGCGAGGCAAAATTTGCGGCCCCTATAACGCCGTCCTGAAATGACCATGGCAGTTGAAAAGGACGTTAATACCAAACAAAACAAACCACAAAAATTTTATTTATTTATTTATTTATTTTATTTTATTTATTTTTGGAAGATTATACTTGGGCTTCTGCGATTATATGAACTAGCCAATGACTGAGCATGTCTGCATTTTTGTTAGGCGTTTGCTTTAGACAATAATTGCTGGAGAAAATATGACAATTGCAATATCCCTATCCAACCTTGTTAGAAATGAACTCTCCCAAATGTTTCTATCATGTAGTAGTGGTGGAATTGTGCAACTCGGAGCTCTTCTCTTT
Organism: Rhysida immarginata; assembly: GCA_023313115.1. Classification (NCBI taxonomy): domain Eukaryota; kingdom Metazoa; phylum Arthropoda; class Chilopoda; order Scolopendromorpha; family Scolopendridae; genus Rhysida; species Rhysida immarginata. The sequence continues at coordinate 1,096,101 of JAHWFO010022369.1, forward strand.
AGTCCCAGACAGTAGCTTATGATCAAAATACTTGCTATATTCAGTTAAACTTACTAGTTTTTCTACTTCTGTTAAATTAATGTGAAAAATGAAAAGAAATATTCTACAACCTGGATTCGAATCAGGCTTGTTGCCTCCAACTGAATCATTGTGGATCTCGTATTCCTAGTTTAAATCCAGGTTCCAGAAGGTTCTTTCAGTTTTCTTATTAATTTATTTACTGGGCAAACTGAGTACTCAATTTATTTTAAAAATCCTATTCTATACTTCGTCCAACAACAGAAAAACGGGGTGTGTTTCCGGTCTGATATCGACTACTCACTCATCCGCAATGCTTTGTGGGATCTCTCCTTCAGCGGCTACACAAGTCACTTTGTAATGGCGATGCCCGTGCAACAACTCTTCAGCTAAACAAGGAAAAACTATTCACAGCCAGGCTAGGGAGATTTGTGTGGAACGTATTTTGCTACTTTAAAGGAAAATAGTGTTTTAAAAGCTCATCTGCTTTCATAGAAGAAACTTCCAAGGCAATGCAAGTTTCTTTTTCTTACGTTCGAACAATTGTTCAAGAAGGAAACGAAGCGTCTTCATGCGAAGCTACCACCCCCTCTCCTCGCTTTTCGACTCCTGGAAAGAAAAGGCCCAGGGAATCTCGAACAACGATATATATAAAATTGAGTTAAAAGACAATTTTATGAAGTGTACAATATTTTTAATTATAATTAAAGCAGAGCATCTGAATAATATTAAAGCTTCTGCTGCAATATTATAAAGCGCTTCTTCAATGAGACAGAAGTGATTAAGTGCATGAGGCCCCCTTTCTGATTGGCTAATCTGAAACTTCCAGTGACACACCCTGTTTTTCTCTTGTTGGATGAACTATAGTGACTGTATATGTAGGGGAAAACCACAAAAGAACCACAATTCTTAATTTTTTTATTCTTCAAATGTCTGAAAGGTGTCTTTTTTTATTGATAGTGTCCAGAAACCGCTGTTGGTGGAATCTATGGAGTGTTGAACAGAAGAAGGGGCCACGTCATTGAAGAATCCCAAATTGCAGGGACACCCATGTTTGTTGTAAAAGCCAATTTACCAGTCAATGAATCATTCGGTAAGCATTTTGAAAATGCTGTTATGTTGAGAATTCAATAAATTGGGAGTTTCTTAGTATTGTTTCTATCAATGAAATTGGTAGAGACTTTACAATAAAGGGAGAACTGAGTTTTCGAGCAGTTTTGCCATTTGTTCCCGGCTTTATCAAGGATATCAAGTTGATAAAGCCGGGAACAAATGGTGAAACTAGTCGGAAACTGTTCTCTTTTTATTGTATTGGAAGTCTTTACCAATTTCATTGAGAATTCAGTTCGATGGATTTGAATACATCTCTAATTTTTTATCCTTTTGAAAAAACCCCTCCCGTTCCTCTTGTCCTTTGTGCCAATAGGTTTTACCGCAGATTTACGTTCCAACACCGGAGGCCAAGCATTTCCCCAATGCGTCTTCGACCACTGGCAAATTCTACCCGGCGATCCTTTCGACGAAAAATCGCGGCCTGCACAAGTCATCACAGATGCCCGCAAACGCAAGGGTCTCAAAGAAGGCATTCCACCTCTCGATCAATATCTTGACAAGCTGTAATTAATTTAAAAAAGACCAAACTTGATGTTACTTCATGCAAGATGTAATCTAATTTAAATACGAATAAACAATAAATTAATAACTGAAGTAAACTTATGTGTTGAGTATTTTTTCTTTGTTTAAATCTTTTTAAAATGAGTATTGGGGTGTTGGAGCAGGCAGGCAGGCATGTTTGTGCCAAATTGGCTGGTAAGCCCTCGTAATGTTTTCAGCTTATAAGTTCCTGGCTTAAAACAAGCTAAAATGGTGTTGCTATGAGCCATTGGGAAGAAAGGGATATGCATAAGGAGATAAAAAAAATTTTGTTTTGTTACACAATCTGCTACAAAAGTACATTTTACAATTACGCAATATTAAACCTCGGGGCATTAGAGATTTATTCTATTAATGTTATGTATAGCTCGAGGCAGGTATGAGTCATTGGAGGAGTTGATATGCATACGAAGACTAATTGGTGGCGTTTTTTTTTTTTTTTGCTTTTTAAACCCCTCCTATCACGGCTTGGCCATATAAAAATATATTTGGTTTTCTATTATGTAATGTTAAACCTCGAGGCAACGCCTGGCTTGAATCGATGTTTACGCTTTGGTAGCAGTTATCATTTAGCGCTTACAACTAGCGTTATTCTGTGGAAGCAGAAGCAGGTAGCTACGCGCATGCGCATCGACAGCATTAAAATCGCGATGCGTCAGCCTTGGACTATAAACTTAAACGCAAACGCCACTGCCTTTGCAATTTACACGAGAGTAGTAAACAGAGCCATGAACTTGTTTAGAAGCAAAATTATCCGTCCTTGAATAACTATCGAATGTACTTAAGAGAGCGACTGTCGCTTGGAATAATAAAAAATGGATTTTAAGAGCGCCATATTTAATGCTGCACGAGATGGCAAACTTCGTCGATTGAAGGTACGTGTGGGAAGTAAGTTGAGTACAGCTTTCTTATCAAAGGAATTCCTTCCTTCCTTCTTCTCGGTTGTACACCGGCACTTTTATGTCTTTCTCCTGACACACGATCCTGTAGCAGAGCTGCAACGAAAGCCAATATGTTACCGAAAATAAGCTGATAGAGCATTTATCACGTTTTATATAATGGGAGCTATAAATGGTGAAGTGATACGGACATGGGCAAGTCCTCATCTTTTGCGTGCGTACATTAAACTAAGCAAGTTTTTAGATTATTGAGTAAAGCAGAAAGGTGGCTATTAAAATAGGCGCTGTTAACCAGGCGTTTCGTTGTTAGCATTTAACTGCTCCATATTGGGGTTCCCGTACAAAATAGAAAATATTCGACGATTGAAGAAGGTGGACCGCCCCTGTACCTCATGGATGACTTCACTTTATGGCGGCTTATTTTGAAGATTGCTTCTCATACGACTATTCATCAGCTGTATGAGAAGCAATCTTCAGTGAATTCGGAGTTTTAAAAATTTCAGCTTTAACTTCCTCTTATTTAAAATCAAATTATTCTATCAATCAAAATATTCGTCGTTTCTCTATAAATGGAATTTCCAACTTCTAATGGGTAAATTGTTTATTTTTTATTTATTTATTTATTAATTTATTATTAACTAGCTGTTAGGGGTCGTCCATAAATTACGTCATCTTTTTCCATAGAATTTTATACCCCACCTCCCCCCTGTGTCAGCAAATGTCATATTTTTGCAACTCCCTCCCCCCAGTCATGTCATTACACGAAAACTGACAATTAAATTGTATTAACCAAGATGTAAATAAGGCTGTGTAAAGGTAATAAAATGAAAATAATGCCACCATAAATGAAAAACAAAAATCCATTTATTGAAATATTTATACATCTTTAATCCATAGTGAGGTGCCCCACATCTCCAACTCTTTAATTATTACTGACCTATTTTTTGATGTGGCTTTAGGAATGGACATGTGAGAAATATTTTTAATAATCTTTAATATCTTTAATAGCATCCCAAGAGGAATTACATAGTCAAAAGTAAACACAAAAACTAAAATAATACAAAGCAGAGGTGTACGGGCACTTAATCACCTGATAGTTGACCACCCGACAATTAATCACCGGACATAGAATCACATGATTGTTTAACCACTCGAAAAATACGTGTTTTTTTTTTAATCAAGGACGTTGAACCAGTAAAAAAAATGTTAGCTAATTTTTGACGTGATTTTTTAGCCATTTAATTAATCAAATTATTCACGGATGCCGGACCAATAAAAACAATTTAAAGGTAAACTCCATGGAAAAAATTGATTTTATTATTTTTGCATCATAACATTAATCCAGGTTAATAGAGTACTTATCAGTCAAAATTTTTCGATTTTTCCTAATATTTTATTAGGAAAAATGAAAATTTGCGTGGGATCTTCCATTCCTTCTCCACAGAACACTGCGGAACAAGCTGTCATTTCCTGCCACGAGAACCTCAGGGAATTTCGTCGCCGAGATTCTAGTCGCGTAGAACGATTCTACGTATCGTACGATTTTGCTAACCTGTTTTATGTCGGAATGCCTTCACTTGGATGTGTAAATATACAGTCGGATAGAAATTTCACGTTTCATAGATTTCCAGAATCGAAATCTATTATAAAACAGTGGATTAGTTTTGGACGGCGAGGGAACTGGTATCCAACTCCAAACAGCATCGTGTGCTCATTTTGAAGCGTCTTGCTTTGTCTACGCATCCGCCGTTTAAAATTCAGTATCAATTCAAACAAGAAATTCACCGAAACTAGATCACGTATAAGGTGTAACTAGATGCTCTTCCAACTCTAAATGGGCCTGGCATTCTTTCAAGAACAACGACCGCAACAGCACTCGTTAAACGCCGAAGGAATGAGGAGGTAAGCCTATCTGGTGTGTAAGGCACACGCCGACGTGGCAAGCAGAAGATCCCGTTTCACGGTTTAATACGTAGAGCTATGTATCGCAGAAGTTGCAGTAGCATTTAATTCTGCTAACGGCCCTTATATATCGCTGTCACTGTTATCAAAATCGCAGTCGTCACTACCGGTCTTTTTTCATATTCATAGTCCATTGCGATGCCCAACTGACAACTAACCGATAGTGTCCAATGTGTAACGTCACGAATTTGAAACTCCTTCGCACTTCTCGGCAACTTGTGACATAACAGTTGCCGAACCATGGCGCCAGTTTCTATCGTAGGGGGAAGGAAAAATGAAAGTTTTTTAATATATTTTATCAATTTTGAGTACGAATTGAAAATTTTTATACATGCTACGTTGTTATTGAGACTTTCATCTTTCATTTTAAACAAAGTTGTTTTGGGTGTAGAGTTTACCTTTAAGCTAATTTTTAACATGACTTTTTAGCCATTTAAAAGTTAATCACGTGATGCAGATTTACCTGTCAAACTGATATTTAAATGCCTGTTGCCCAGCTGTTGCCAGCTTCATTTAAACGGACAATCTGTTAATGTGTGACAGATTTTAAACAGTTATAATGAGTGAGGGGATTGTAATGTCTGGAAAAACTTGGAAAGGCAAGCAGTGTATATTACACAAGCAATATGAATTTGTGAAACATCGAGAATACGTGAACTGGAACGTTCAGTGGCATTGCAAACTTTACCAGAAATGTCAGGCCCATAAATGTAAATGACATTGTGGATTACAGGCCTTTTTCAATGCTACCATTCGACACTATGGACTTTTATGAAAGGAACCGAGAAGGATATACAAATGCTACGAATGGCATTTTTGCAAGGCATTGCCAAAAAGATATCGGGTACAAAAACGTGTCAAAAATGCAGTGGATCGCTATTCAAGAAGTGAAATTTTACTTTATATGCGATGTATTCCCCATTTATCTTATGTTTGATTAAATTGTATTTTTGTTCTCCTCATTTCATGTTTTTAGTGGTTCATATCGATGTTTAAAAAATCATGTATTTTTTGGTGGTTAAACGTCTGTGATTAAACAATCGCGTGATTATATGTCCGGTGATTAAATAGCAAGTGATTAAACATCGATGTGATTAAAGTCTGTGTATAACTGTTGGGTGATTGTTACCAAACCAAAGTGGAATGATAAAATTAATAAATGAACTTAAACAGTCTAAGATTGCTATCAGTTTCAAATAAGACTTTCTCAGAAAACTAATCCATATTCCCTTGAATTGATATAAAATAGTCCGTGATTATAGATCTATACGTTGAACAGCGGTAATACCAAGAAGAGAAATCAATATTAATTTTCCCGGACTTTGTAGGGTAAATCATTCCATGTGGTAAATGGCGTTTTGGGGAAGTGACTACCAAGGAAAGAAGATAATACAAACGGAGCCTCAAATTTCAATCGTCTCATCGATCTTAAATGGCTACTAGTTGTAAACCATTTTCTGACGAAGGCTGCAGGGTGACCTTTCAGAGACGGGGCATTGACCAGTTCCACTAAAAGACCTATTCGACATATAGACAATAAAGTTGGTAACCGGTATACCTTGCATACGTACCTAATAGAGATAAATTTATTTAATTTGAAAGCCGCATGTATTACCTAATTGTAGGTGACTTTTATGCGACATAAATTAATTTTCGAAGAGCTAGCCCAAATAATAAGATTATAAAAATTTTAGAAATCACCTTGGACTGAATTACTGTTCTAAGTTTGGCCTTAGATAAGAACGTCCGCAGATGTCTCATTAAATAACTTTTAGTTAAACGAAGATGGGCATCTATAATAAAACCAAGAATTTTTATTGATTTATGACAGGAGGAAGTTTTCTAAAACCAGCTAAAGTAATACAGCTGAATTTGTTTTTATTAAGTTTCATTCCATGTCGTTATACCAAGACTCTAGCCATTTAATATCCGATTCAATTTGGTCAGAAATCATCACATTGTCTTAGATCATAAGATTTGGATAGTATGTTATCATCAATATAACTTTTAATTTCTAGGTTAAAGTCGTGAAATTTTTTATTGAAAAGAACGTGGAAAAGGAATTTACTGTAATCCTAATTTTCAAGGGTACATGAAAAAGCCAGGAATAAGAGGCAAAACTAGTTGGAATTCTGTGGTTTTTTTTTCTTTCCCACTATGTACTGCAAGGTCTCCAGCTTCATAGCAATATAAGTTGATCCCTGACCTACTTTACTAAGCATTCAAAAAATAGAATAAGCTATTGCTTCGACAATTTTGTACGAAACTAATGTGCAAAAGCATGGTTGCTATAATCGATGATGTGTTGTGCTCAGAAACAAGATTGAAACGGGGGATCATGATCCAAAGGCTGCAGAGTACAGTACGTCTCAAAAGTTTAGGTAATCGTATTTTTTAATGATTTCAAAGAATTATTGAATGCAAAACATATAATTGACATTCATAACTGAATTCAATCAAGTTACCAAACAAAAGCATTGGCTTCTAGTTCATTATTTTAAAGATGATTTTAACAAAAATGAAAAATCCACTGTCTCAAAAGTTTAGGCAATTTATTGAGTTTGCGCAAAAAATAACGCTATTAATAGTCTGTGTGCTTTCCACCATGAAGAATCACATCAAAAAGACGATCATTCACTGTCATGATTAGTTTCCGCACCGATTCTTGATTGAGATTGTAACATCTTCAATTGCTGATGCTAGTTTTGCTACTGAAGTAAACAGACGACCACCAGCATACGTCTGAGATGACGTGATGCCCCAAACATTCTCAATGGGATTGAGGTCCGGTCTTCTTGATGGCCACTTCATAAAATGAATTTTATCGATTGTTTGTGGTGCGAGATGTATAGATGGGCGCATTGTCCTGTTGGAACGCCCATTTGGACAAATACTGGGACAGAACACGCTAATAATCTTCTGACTTCTGTCTGCTAGAAAGAACTGTTGCAGTGTTGCATCTAGGCTGGAATAGAAGGGCGTGGCACCCTTCCTTTTTTTCAGTGCGCCCTGCCCATTTTCAACGCGCCCTGCTTGTTTTCGTTGGATTTATTTAAACTAACCATTATAATGTGCGCTTATGTTTCAGACCAAATGTGCCCTAATTATTGTTCGTTTCCCTGCCCTGCCATTTTGCTAGATGCAACCCTGTGTTACTCCATTAAACCTGATTGCATTCCACACTATGATTAATCCACCGCCTTGTTGTCAAGTATAGAATACTTTGGTTTATTTTGTAAATCGTCCAATAAAGAACGGTAACCATGGACTGTCAAAGTTCCACTTTTTCTCATCACTAAAAAACAGCAGTCATTCGTCGTTCTATGATGTGTACTCTCGTGCCCATTGTAGACGTGCTTGAATATGCTCAAATTTCAACGGTGATTGAAGTTTCATTTCAGTGTTGGGGTTGCTCTTAAAGGCCTGTGGACTGTAGCTTTGGATATTTTCAGGATGGACTGATGTGGAATTTGTCGCAGAGAAAGTTCCTGTTGAGTTGCCATTCGCAAGCTGTCGACCATCTCTGTATGATGTGCATTTAGGCCTTCTAGATCGAGGTTCTGGCTTCAGATCTTCATCTCTACCTATTATTTTGTAAATAGCAGATGCAGAGCATCTAAATTCCCTTGCAATTTCGTTCACAGATTTTTCCAGAAAATGCTTTTAGCAACCAAACATTTCTAATTTCATCAGGTGAAGAAAATTGCTTTTTTTTGGCATGGCACATATGAACTTTTACATTGGATATTCAGTAGAGTATTCTGAGTATTAAAGATTATTTCAGGGGCGTAACTAGGTGGGGGGGGGGGGGTAGACGAACCCCCCCCCCCCCCTTTTTTGCGTGGGTAAAAGTTAAATTGGGTTTTTTTGTTTTTTTTTAAAAAAATTTTTTATTTTTTATCCCCCCCCCCCCCCTGGGTTTACCAGCATCCCTCATTCAATAAAAATTCATTGTTTACCAGCATCCCTTCTGCCATTACCTAAACTTTTGAGACAGTGGATTTGCCATTTTTGTTAAAATCTTTTTTAAAGTAATGAGCTAGAGGAGCTAGAGGCCAGCGCTTTTATTTTGTAGCTTGGATTAAAGATATAATTCATTTGAAATTGTTGATATTTGTTTTGCATTCAATAATTCACTGTAATCATTAAAAAATATGATTACCTAAACTTTTGAGATGCACTGTATAATCTGTGCTGCATAGCTAAAAACTTTGGTTTTAGGCATTTATGATGAATTCTTAGAAATTAAACTTGTACCCTTTAACATCAGGTTAATTTTTAAGTGGTTTATTTATTTATTTTCCCTCCCATCTTGTGAAATTATTTTAATAGTTTAATATTTCACTCAAAAAAGATGGTTGTTTCTTTCTCCCTTTTATTGTCTAAGCTCCTGATTTCATTGATTTTCTCTCTATTTCAGGTTTTCCTCGATCACCATCAGAGCGAGGAACGCAAGCAGCTCATTTCTGCGCGAGTTAACGGAACGACGCCACTGGTGATTGCTTCACGCAACGGTCACGTTGACGTAGTCGAATATCTGTTAGATGAATGCAAGGCCGATGGCGAACAGGTGGGCTCCGTATCTTTTGATGGTGAAACGATCGAAGGGGCACCGCCGCTATGGAGTGCCGCAGCTGCTGGCCATTTCAGTGTCGTCAAGACTTTAATCGGCCACGGTGCAAGTGTCAATAGCACAACGAAGACAAATTCGACTCCTCTGAGAGCGGCTTGTTATGATGGCCACTTTGACATTGTCAGGTTTTTGGTTGAGAACAAGGCTGATATCGAAGTGGCTAATAGACATGGTCACACGTGTCTTATGATTGCCTGTTACAAGGGCCATTACAAAATAGCCAAATACCTAATTGAATTAGGAGCTGATGTCAACAGGAAAAGTGTTAAAGGTAATAGAAAAGTTTTTTTTTAATTTTATGTTATTAAAATTATCTAAAGTGCATCTCAGAAGTTTAAAGACTCCTCTTTTTTGAGGTAAAATTGTGCATAAAAATTGCACATTTTTTTTCTAAATGGTCAAAATCTTAACAAAAAAATGAATAACAAAATAACTCAAAATTAACAGAGCTTTAAAGACTTTGAAATTGATGTCAAATGTGACAAAAAAAAAAAAAAATCAAGAAAAATACAACCTGGATATATTGTCCATTTGCCATAATTAATTTAACTACACGATCTGACATTGGATTAATTAATTAATATAAACAATAGTGCTCTCCCCAGAAAATTTTATCAGGTGGATGGAAAGATAAAATACCCTGGTGGACAACAATTAAAAACAAACGCTATGAGGTTTTGTGCAGGTTTTCGTGTATTCAGCCGGGTGCTCACCAAAATCAGCTGGGCGGTTTGCCCCTTCAAAAGGTCCTGGGGAGAACCCTGAACAATATTTCAGGTTTCATATTGTACCAACACTTCAGTGGCTCTCTTTAACTCTTCCACTGATGAAAACTGGCAGCCGTTTAAGTATACTTCTTGGGTCACAATGGCCCGATGATTTTCAGTGGGTTTTAAGTCGACTTTGGCTGGTCATTTCCTAACGTTAAAATGTTTAATCTTTAAACAATTATGTTCTTGATGCAGCATTTTGAATAGAGGTACAGTGCTCCCTCTACATAATAGCACTAGCCTATAAGCAAATTTATAATGGCAGCTCCATATAACAAACTTTTTTTTTTTTCTGGGGGGAAAAAATTTTTATCAATTTTTTATCATTTTATCAACCATCACCTCCAACCATGAATGAGTCTGCTGTTTTTATTTTATCAGTTACTGCACATAAGCAATGAATCAGTTACTGTAAAATGATGGAGGCCCCATGCTAGTAGAGGAGTGGTTGCCCCTTGCAAAGTTTATTCTAAAGTAAATAGCTCTTTCAAGCAAAGCGTTAATTCTCACGGGCTCTTATCAACGAAAAAGTCATGTCTGTGCTTGTCAGTTGTGAGTTGTTGCTTTTATTTCGTGTTAACTTGCTTGTAATTGGTCTTGTGATTGTGTAATTTATTGTAATGTTTAATTTGTGTTACAATTCCTTATAAATACAGTGTTCTCCTGTCTGCTAAATCACTCACTGATGAAGGGAGCATAGCCCCCAAAATATACAGGGTGTTGCAAATTTACAGGACAATACTGCTGGGTAGCCTATCCTCTTGGTTCAGGGGCCACTTCATAAAATGATAATTGGGTAATTTTATTTTGTTAACCCATTTATGCCGAAATTGGTAAAAATGGAAATTGAGACTTCATATCTTAAAATTATATTCTGTAGCATGTGAAGACATAAAAAATAATTTATAAAGACAAAAAAAAATTCCATCTATGGACGATAGCATATAATTTGAAATAAAATCTAAGTTTGGAATCGCTAGGCAATGAGCCAGGAACTGACGTCACTACTTAGTTTTCTTGTTAAGTGAATTAAAAATAGAAATTAAAAATTAAAATTATCATGGAGCATGTATAACTTTTAAGAATCATGAAATAATTGGCTATTTATTGGACTGCATTTTCATTTCATCCAAATTTTTATTGTGAATTTTTCGGATGTTAATTTCAAAATTCAAATTCTTCAAGACATTCAAAATTTTTCATTGTTAACATCATTTCATATTCTCACCTTTTAAACAAGTGCCCATACTCCGACTAACACCAAGTTTGGCCTAACTCCTATTGGCTGAAGCCGAACAACGCATTCCAAAGAAAGGAATGAATACGCAACATGAAGTAGTGACGACGTCATTTGTTGATTTAATTATTATTTTTGGCTTAAAAACGATTTAAAAGATAAAAAATTATATGGAAAAAAACAGTGAAAAAACCAAGCGAGAATAAAACTCTTAAAATCTGGAATTTAGTCTGCCCTGGAATTTTAACCGGAATTCGGCCAAGATAGCTGAACTGAAAGCATTTCGAGCGCGACGAACACTGGCTCTTTTCATGCCAGTAATATAATTTCCGCAAGAAAAAATATTGTTTTAGTTTTATTATAACAGTATATTTTAAAGAATTACCGTAACTAACTTTCATAATTATTGTAATTATTATATAAATAAACATTAAATAAAGAAATAATTTCATAAATTTTAAAAATTCAACAATTGATAAATAAAAAAGTACAGTAAATCAAGAAAACACTAAAATGACAGTTTTAATAAAATTTCAAAATGAAGTTAATGTGTCATTTTGAAATTTTATTAAACCTTTCATTTTAGTGTTTTCTTGATTTCGTTTTTATATTTATCAACTGTTGAAGTTTAAGATTTATGAAATTATTCAGTTAATTTACTTCAATGTATTATTGTAACAAATAATACAATTATTAATTTTAAAAAATAAACTGAAACAAATTAGAAAACCGTTTATTAAATGAAGATTTAAAAAAATTATAATGAAAAAAAAAAATTCAACCGTAGCAACGAGCCTTACCAGTTTATAATTAACTTATTTTTATTACTTATTTTAAATTTAATTACAAAAATAAAATCAATTCATTTTTAGAATAACTGGAATGCTTAATTCTAATAAAAACTGACAAGATGGTTTGGTTTTGTTTCTTATTCTTCAACATTTGGTTATATTGTGGAGTTGTTGCTAAGCAACAAAACTACTTTCGTAGTTCTACACACTGTGATGTGCCTGACCAATAGGAGTTAAGCCAAACTTGGGGTTGGTCGGACTATAGTCAACAATGAAGTCCATTTTAACGATGTGTGAAAATTATTGCCAGGACAGTGGACTTGAGATTATTTGGACTGTTAGAAGATTTGTTATTTAGTAATCCCCTTTTAAATTTTGCTAGTTTTAAGTCCCTTTTTAATTATATTCTTGTAATTTTTTATAAATTATTTTTTATGTCTTTTACATACTACAGAATAGAAATTTAAGATGTGTGTGAAGTCTCAAATTTCATTTTTACCAATTTCGGCGTAAATGGGTTAACAAAATAAAATTTCCCAATTATCATTTTATGAAGCGGCCCCTGAAGCGAGAGGATAGGCTACCCAGCAGTAATGTCCTGTATATTTTTGCAACACCCTGTACATCTGAGGCATTAAAAATGATTATTGTGGATTTGTAGTTTCTTCTCATCGCTTGATTGATCATTGTGTCCACAGTTTCTTGGTGGATTCTTCTTCTAGCATATTTCCAGTGTTGTGTACAATCTGAAAATACTATTTTAAATGGAAGTTCCTATATAAGATTTCAAAGTTACCCCTCCCCTATCCTCAGGGGGTGGGGGTGGAGGGTCGAGTTCGGTATCATTGAATAGCGTTTTGAAAAATATTAAATACTTGTATTTCTCCAGATGTTACACTTTATTTGAAACACCCTGTGTATTAAACACTTTTTCAGGGTTCACTCTATGACCAAAAATCTAAGTCAATTTGACTCCCCAGCTTGAAAACTGCAAGTCAAATTTCACAAGATGTGAGTCATAAGTTAGATTCTTTTTAACTTATGTATTTTTACATGCATCCACAATCTTTATAGTGAATTAGAAATTTAAACAAGACAGCATGTGACCAAATGAGTGAATTTAAAATATGGTGAGAAAGATATATCGGTTGATATCCATATTTTATGAGTCAATTTTGACTTGCTGGTCAAAAAGTCACAAGTGAATTTTTAGCAGCAATACCCAATTGACGCGTAAATTGCAATTAAGCACGAACTGTTTTTTTGTAACTTTTTATGTACAGTTTTCTTTCAAAAACCATGAGTCTATTGAATCTTTAAACTTTTGAGATGCACATTAAAGAGGTCTTCATAAAGTGTTTTTTTTTTATAATACTGTAGTAACTGAGAACACATATGTAATTTAATGAATTCTTTTTTTTTTGTTTTATTCCATGTGTAGGAAATACAGCTCTTCACGATTGTGCTGAATCAGGAAGTTTAGAGATAATGATTTTACTCTTGAAGCATGGTGCCCGCATGGATGTTGATTCGTATGGAATGACTCCATTGTTGGCTGCAAGCATCACAGGCCACACAGCAATTGTTGAATATTTGATATCAATACCGACGGGAAAGAAAAAAGAACACGTAGATGCGTTAGAATTGCTCGGTGCTACATACGTCGATAAAAAGAGGGATATGCTCGGTGCTCTGAAATTGTGGAGAAGAGCGATGGAAAGACGTTATTCTGGAGATCACGTGATTGAAAAATCTCCAGGATATTCTCCGGTTGCTGCGTACGAGCATGCGGTCGAAGTAACGACTTTAGAACAGTTGGACAATTTGATTTTGAATCCCGACGAAATGAGAGTACAAGCTCTTTTGGTACGTGAACGTATCCTAGGTCCAGCCCATCCGGATACTTCGTATTATATCCGATATCGTGGTGCTCTATATGCTGATACGGGAAATTTTGAAAGATGTATTATTTTATGGATGTATGCCTTAGAAATGCAACAGAAAATTTTAGAACCGTTGAGTCCCATGACGCAAAGTAGTTTGTTGTCGTTTGCAGAATTGTTTTCCTTTATGATGTGTGAAAGTCGTCATCGTAGAAGAAGCATCCCATTCGTAGCATTTCGTGATATCATAGCAGTATTTAATAGAGCTCTTAGAGAAGTCGAGGTTGGAATGCAGCACATGAGCAAAATTCCAGTTGCAGAGCGAGATTCAACGTGTTTTAATAGACTGCTTCTGATAACCATACACCTCATTTGTCTACTTTGTCACGCCAAGCCTTTTCTCAGTGCAAACGATGATTTTGCTCTGAAAAAAGCAGTGTACGAATTTGTTAGGCTAAATCCAAAGGGTCGAAACGGTTGGACACCGCTACACATGGCTTGTGCTCGAGATTCGTCGTCTGTCGGCCGCTATCCAATCTGCACGTTTCCCTCCGTCGAAGTTGTAGAGTTACTCCTAGACGTCGGAGCTTCACCAAATGCTGTCGATTACGACCATAACACGCCGTTGCACATTGCTGCCATGAACAAACCGTGCAAGCCGGCCATCATCCAAGTTCTATTGAGACGAGGTGCCCACTTTGATGCTTGCAACCTAGAAAGACAAACCTTTGTCGATCTTTTGTGCGGTTTATCGATTTACGACATCATGTCGCCTTTATACCATGTAACTTTACAGTGCTTAGCTGCCCAAACGATTATGCGATCTAGTTTGCCCTATAAAGGTCATATTCCTAAACGACTTGAAAGTTTTGTTTGTATTCATTAATAAATAGCATTAAATTATTTGTAATCGTTCAGATGGTTTGAATTTTGATTGACAATGTAACAAATGAAATATAACGAGAAAAAAAAGACAGGTCTAACAATATTGTTGCGTTTTGTTGTTTGTGTGTACATGTTTAATTTGAAAATTAAATTTCAATTATTTTTCAAGTTGTTAAGCCTCAGTTTTGCATTCTGTTGATCCACAAGGCTTCAGGAGAAAAGGTTTGAATTTCATTTCCACTTCTCGTCCCCCCAAGCCCATCAAATGTTATCTGCTCCTCCTCTCATTTGGATCCATACGGAATATGGTACGAGGGAAGTCCATTAGTAAAGATACACTTGAAAGTTATGGGAATAGGTTTATTTGAAAAAGTTTGAGAAATCAAGCTACAAAAAGTACATGGTAATGTATAGTCCCTGCTTGCATTCAGGCATTTATACCAGCATTGCGCAAGTTTAAGCATGCCCAAATATTTCCAAACTGTGCTTTCTTAAGCAGTTTGATCCCGGAATCTGTTGCCAGATAAGAAATTCTTAAGGTTACTGAAGAGATGGGAATTACAGGGTCCTGATCGGATCTATGTGGTGAATGCTCCAATAATTTCAACCATACTTCCTTCTAATTCTTTTGAGAGCTGCATGGTCCAAAATTGACTTTAGGAAAAAAAAAATTCGGACAAAAACAATTTTGAGCAATATTTTTATAAAATAATAATAAAAAATATTACCGTATGTTCACGAATATATCTCGCACCCCTGTATACCCCCCCCCCCCCCCACAGAATTCCAATTTTATATAAAAAATTTCTTGGAAACCCTGCACCCCTATACAGCCTGGGGGTATTCAATATAGAGGACTCGAACAACTTTGGGATATTATTTAAAGCAGAAGGTTAAAAATATAATTATTTCAAACACTAAACTCGGTTAAAATTCATAAAAATTTTATTGGCAATATAAAAACTATAGTACTATTATATATTGTTGCTGAAAGTGCAAAACCGCATATCTAGCAAAACCAGAATTTTTTAGTAGAGCCAAAAAACAACATGAGGTATTATTACTCTGAAATAGTTCGCCTTATGGAAAAAGTTTATATAGAAAAAAGAATCAGTATTTTACCTACATATAACCCCATTAGTACGAGTTTTAAGGGACCGAGCAAAAACTACGTATTATCCGGGATTGAAAAATTGTTTGTCCATTCGCTGAAAAACTCAAGTGTCGTGTTTTTATTTACTTATTTTATGTATTTATTTTTGGAAAGAACTGTTATTTGAGTCTGTTTACATGAGTGTATATAATTATTAGAAACTACAGTTTAAAAGATCAGATGAGGCATTATCACCGTACAGAAGATGCGACCGAATCTCGTCTAAAATTGACAACATGCGTCTATTATTCGATAATGTCTCTGTCTTCTTCATCGCTATCTTCCTCTTGATTTCCTGTGTAACATTGTCGGACCAGCAAAGTCCCACCGGATTCAGTTTGCTGCCTAATTTTATCTTCATTTTTAAGAATCGTAGCAGAGTTGTATACGGGATGTTAAGCGTCTTTGCCAATTTTGTCCTCTTCGTGGTTGATTTCTTTGCAGTGTCCAAAATGTCTAATTTCTGGTCCAGCGTAAGATCGTTGCATTTCCTCTTCTGTGATGCTGGCATGTCGATAATAAAAATGAAACTTAATGAAATGAAAATGCTAAATGCTGACGAGTGATATAAAAATGCTGTGAATAGGACTGAAGAACTGAAATTCTGAATGTCATTTATCCAGGAACATGTTTATCCACACGTACACACACTGAAAACCAATCAGAATACACATCGATGTCAGATGGAACCAATCAGAATTCACCGTTATGTAAGAATGCATGCTTCGTTGTTTATCTCCAAAAGAACCAATCTGAATTCGCGGAACAGCATGACTAAAAAAAAGTTCTGCAAACATATTACAAATAATTTAAGATTCCTAGAATGTATTTCTTAATTTTTTGAGCCAAAAATTACATACTATCCGGGATCAGTGGAGAAAAAAAAAAAAAAAAAAAAAGCGTATTAACAGCCTGAATTTTCATAGAAATTGCTTTCAAGGGGAAGGAACCAAAAGAAAAACGCTTATTAAGCGGTATTACATATTAACAAGGTAATATAGTATAAACTAATGTTTAAATAAAAATACTAATTTTTGAGACAATATTCCAGCAAGCAGTGTGGGTAGATATTTTCGCTTTCAAACATTGGTGCACACGTGTTATACCGTTTTGATCACGTGATGAAATCAGCTGCTTCTATTGGTCAGATTTGAAAACTAAGCCCAGATATAGAGGGAAAGGGTTAATGGTTATGCATGTATTACTGCAAAAAACGCATAATGGACAAATTTGCAAATACGTGGTTTTGCACTTTCACCAAGGATGTATCTTTCAAGTTACATGTTAATAAGATTAAGAACATAAAAGAGTAAAAAGGGGCAAAACAGCGCATCAAGTAGATGAACAATTGAGGAAAATGGCACTTTGGTGTGCTTTTTGCGTGAAAATTTACCAAAAACTTTATGCTGACTTGAAATATCTTCTCTTTCTGAGATCTTCAGTTTGGAGGAAAAAGGGCAAGAATTTCGATGAAACTAAGTTTGGTTTTTTTTAAAACTGTGATTGGTTAGTGGCTGGCAGAAAGCCTGAACTGTTTCCAAGTGAAGCTGGCATTGTAGTGATTTCTGAAAGGCTCCTGTGGTTTTTGTCTGTTTATCAACAAAGCATTATTACACTGCTGGCTCAGAAGAGAATTCAACTCAAAACCAAGTTTTGGTAGTTTTTCATGCAAAAAGCACACTGTTCTTGGTTTGTACATCAAGGTATTATATTCAAAATCATTGGCAGTTTAATGTGATTTCATATTGTAAATTACAACAAGTGTTTATACTGCTAATAAATTTTTTATGAAATATAATCAAGTTGATTACTTCACTTATTAAATTGTTGCCATCGTATTTCGTGGAAATATTACTGTGTTCAGCATGTCATTCATGTAAAAAAAAAAAAAATAATAATAATTGTAAAACCTGTGCCCTTGTATACCCTACACCCCCCCTCCCACAGATGTAAAAAAAGTAACTGCAGGGTACATTTGAGAAAATACGGTAATGTTCAATCATGTTTATTTGAAGAAGAAAATAGAACTAAAGCAATTAGCTTTCTTAACATTGTTTAATTTTAAACTTCATTCAGGTTTACTCTTCCGCCATTAGGTTACGCAGGTGTTCTGTTGGGAGTCTTTCGATATTTTATTTTTATAGTTTCATGTTTCTTTCACTGAATTCTAATAACATATTTTTTTTCATTTGTAAAAATTAAATAGATTTGATACTTTCACATGTGACATAATATAGATGCTTTATGTCAGTTGATTGTGAGTGCACTGCAAGTAAATTTCTCTGAGCCATTTAAAACAGTGTGTAACTCGGAGGGATCTATGCTTCTAACCCCCCACCCCCCGTGTTTTTTTTGTTTGCTTTTTTTTAATAATGCTTGTATCTGCTTAGATGTGTGTGGTCTTGTTCCGTCATGCAACGGCCTGAAATCTGTAGTAGCCCACTTGACCTCATTGTTTTCTTTGCAGAATGCTGAATTTTGATTTTTTTTGTTTTTGGAGAACCTAGATGTTTCCAGATCATGGACTTTCATTTTGTTTCAGGGGTGAATTCATAAACCCATGTCTTGTCTCCTGTCACAATACTTTAAAAAAAAAAAAAGTTTCCATTCCTTGTGGTAATTGCACAGATTTTCCAGTGAAGCCTCCATTCTTTTCATTTTGTATTCTCTGCCAATATCTTTGAACCAAAACGGCATGAGACTTTACAAAAGTTAAACTCTCTAATGATTTCTTGCATTGTGCTCTTAGAAATGCCAGTTTGTTGAGCAATTTCACACCTTGATCCTTTGGCTTTCCCTTATCAAACCTTCCTTTCACAATTTCACACTTAACAATTTTCCTTCAATCCAACCTCGATCATTCTCTTTGTTCCTCTGCATGATCATGCAGTTCAGTTTGGCTGTCTGTGAATTTCCTGCACCAAAGAGACACCGCTTTTTGACTCAAAACTATCTCCCCATAACCGTTCATTAATCTGTGATGAATCTCGCTCCAATTTACTCCTTGCCTGAAGAAATCGAATTACTACACCCACCCCAATTTGGAAATAATTTTCTATAACGTTGCTCGTTTTGTCTACTGGCTATACCCAAAATATTGAATGGAAAATAATGAAACACGCCTTACTACTATTACTTCATGCGAGAGAGTCCCATCATGTACATACGAGTGTGCACTTTAGAAAATTGTCGTTGCAACCTCGTGTATCTTTATTATCGGATCACCCTGATATATAGGTTTATATTTGTCATTCCCAATTTCAGGGAAATTTGAGTCGTTTGGAAATTTTAATTATATTGTGTTGATGCATAAGTTCGTAGCATTTGTTTTGATTTGCCAGTGAAACAGAACGCTACAAACTTAGCATCTACCTGATAATTAACCTTTAAGTACGGATGTCCATCTCGCAGGCTGCACCATGTTTCTGAGTTTCTAATTCTTGCAGTTATGCAGCTCCCCATACTGCCACTCTTAGTAGCTTCATATTTTGTTTCCATCACATCAGTCTAGGAGAGAATCCATTTTTGTATTGATGAGTAATATTAATAGAAAACTCATTAGCAGTCTGTGAGTCTGCACGCCCACAGTAGTGTTAAAATTTTTAATTACTTTTATTCATTTTGTGGATTTATAAGAGCCAGATGCCACATTTTGATAAGCCAGACTTTTTGAATGAATTAGCATGCATTTCTACCAATAATAAGCCATAAATTTGATTAACAATGGTCGAAATATGATGATGAAACCATGTATGAGCAGATCGGTTACCCTGAAGTACTGCCCTGTATTTATTTGCAGCACCCTGTATATTGGATAATTGCTTCATTTATCTTATTAATATTCTATGGTATTTATTTAGTTCATTGCTTTCCAATCTTTCAAACAATTAAGTACAGTCGTCCCTCTGCATGTCGACAATTTTTTTTTTTCCTGAAAGCCAAGATGACGGACAATTACTTTTGGTCAGGGATTTTTATCAACAAAAGATTAATGCATACAACCTGGTGCCCATTATTACAATTCAGATATTCAAAATTAACTAATTTTATAGTTCCCCTTATGCATACAACTTAGTTTGAGGAGGGTTATGAAAGTTAATTACTGAAATTCTTCTTAAATTTTTTTAAGCTTATCATTTTCCATGAAATTCGAAATGGTGACAGATTATAGAAGCACACCTCCCAGCATAAGTGGCTACATTTTTCCTTAAAAAATTAAAATGGTGACTTTTGATTAAGATTGCCTTAATTTGAAAAAAAATATTACATGTATTTTTAATCTGGTTTAATTTTTCCTTGCAAGTTTCTTCAAAAGCTGGTAATTTACTGAAGAACATGTCTTACAGATGGAACTCAGCAATGAAGTAGATGCGAATACCTATCTTGGAATCCTACAAATCAGAAAGATCCACAAGACGGCAAGGCCCTGGAACTGAGATTGCCGACTTGTGGACTGATGACTGTACCAATTTTCTAAAATGTTTTTTAAATACCAATAAGTATACTCCTATTGTCATCATTGTAAATTGCCCCCTATCTAATGAAATATAATTAGTATACGTTTCATTATATTTGCTTAACAAGATCATTGGAAGGTCATCACAACTTCTTATTTATTGGCATTAACAGATTTTTCAATTCTACGATAGTTATCAAGTAATTTGAGAATATAGACTTTTTGACCACCCTGACTGGCAGCCGACTGTTTCACACTGATTTATAAGGCTAGGACAATCTCAAATTTTAACGGTCCTCAGCAGAATTCAAACAATGTCATTTAGATCGATTTTTTTTTTCTTTTTTAAATGCAGCTGTAATTAATTTGGCGTTCATTGAGGCACAATCATAAAAACGGTACATTTTATAAGTTGAAAATTTTATTACATAATTTTAAAGTCAATTAAAAAAACATATTAAACAAGTCAAAAATATCGATACACAATTTTTTTTTTCAGAAGACAAGTTTCTTTTTTCAAGGAGAAGAACACATCAGATTAGCAATGCTCTAGAAAGGTTGCTGGGCTGCATAGAAGGAACACGTTCATTTGCATGCAATAACAGTATAGATAGAAGTTACATATTACTACGAGTTAAGAGAATATATTGTCGTTCACAAATTGTGTAACTGTATAATGAAGTGACCCCCCCCCCCTCTTGCCTGTATAAAGAGACTTTTGATTCACCCCAATAATGAATACATACATAGAGTGATCATAATGTCCTGATTTCACTATACAATGTTACTGAAATTGGTGGAAATTTTGGTGTATTGTTTTCTGTTTAGGCTTTCACACAAGACGTTCACAATGTCTCCTTCCAATTCTTGTCACAGCTGATCTCTACACTATATACATTTCAGTTAAAGGGATTTTATGAATATGAAATTTACACATCATACTTGTTACCCCAGAGTATTTAAGAAACAATATATAAACCTATCTCAGCTTGTATCCTAGACCATATTGAATCATTTTGATTGGGTTCTTACTTCACGATCTTGGACTATCAAATTTGAACATTTGTCAAAAGGAAGAAAAAAAAAATTCTCTAAAAAAACACAATTGTCAAATATCATTGAGAATGCAGGAAATTTGCTTCAGTTGCAACAGAGTACATGAATTATCAACTATTTACAGCTTTGAGTTAGATCTTATTGAAATAGCGCCTCGTCCTCTATAATCTCATAAGTTTCGATAAGCAGATTCAATTTAATCGTAAGATGCCTCTATTCCGTTAAGGAACATTGCTTCAGCTTTATTGTACGACACTTGTTTGATGTCAGAAATTGCCCATATCAGTGCCTAAAAAGAAAAAAAAAAAATCCGAGAGTAATTACATTACTTTCTAGAAATTAAAGATAATTTAATCATTATATTATAGAACAAAGAATTCTAATATGTAATAGTTTTGTTCTTATATTTCCTACCTCAGGGACCCAGACATTGAAAATGTAAGAATACTTGTCAAAGTAAGCGTTAATTGATGGTTGCTGTTTGAGTAAATCCATCAGATGATTGCAAAGCTCTTCAATCTGAAATAAGTTTTATACCTCACTAATTAGATGAGTAAAATTGTATTTATACATCACAAATGAACAAGTAGAATTGTCACAGTGACAGGAAAGATGGGAGATACAGTGGCAACTGTCACTTTTAGAATTGTGACTACAGAGTGCTGAATAATAGATAAAAAAGAAAGGAAAAATTCCGTGACCTGGATTCAATCTCTTGCTCGTCAACTCTACCAATGGGGCTGTCATGGATTCTGTGAGACTCTTGGTTCTTAATTCGAATACAGGTCATGGAATTTTTCCTTTGCTTTTTTAGCTGTATTCAATCTTATACTTTGAAGCATAGCTTCAGTGTTTCTATCATCATTTTATTCTATTAGGCCTCTTACACACTGTCAACTATTGCTGGAAACTGTGGTTGCGAAAAACCAGAAACAATAGGAAACCGAAGACAGGTGACCGAATGGGTAAACAAACAGCCGTCACCGTTTGTATCGTTCTTGCCTTCATATCAACATTCTGGCTACCTCTCAAGATGGACGTAGAGGATGCAGTTGCCGAGTGATAGTATTTAAACGTAATATTAAAAATAAAAGGAAATATTGGGTGCACCCTATTACAAGAACATGGAAATAAAGGATTGTTCCAAATTTTTTCTGAGGATGCAAAACCATGAACGAAATTAAAATGAAATGAAACGAGGAGGATAATGAAAAGGTGCAAAAAAAAAAAAAAACGAGGCCTATTTTCTTAACTCATGATAAATCAAGGCACGGGACTTTAGAAACGCAGGGCCTTGTGAAACCACACTGTTCACATCTTCCTCAGATTTCACAGATATAAACAAAAAACACGACCGGGATGGGGTGGTTGCTCACAGTGCATAGACTTCAATGGAAACAAGCCATCACCAGCAGTTGTGCAACTTCCCAGTTGCCGAATGCATTGCTCTTGATTTTCTGGCCTCTGGCAATTCACACCACATGCATAAACTATAACTATTCTAGGTATGGCTCGAAGTCGACAACCAGTTGACAGTGCGTAAGAGGGCTTAAGGTTTCAACCATTTACAGAATCAAACCATTTAGGGTCAAAATTCTAAAAATGCTAGAGGACTAAAAACTGGATACATATAAAAAAAAAAGTTTGATAACTCTGGAAAGCGACATAATAACATTAAAGGAAAACCTCTTATCCACAAAAAGAATTTTAATTAAGCATATACGTATTTTGAACCCTTTAGGTTCATTATTCAATGTCATATGAGTCTATTGTTGAATATACCTATTGTTGCAAAACCTATTGTCCTGGGACTTGGAAATTTTCAGTGGCGAGTTTTTTTTGGCCCACTCTGTATATTCATGTATAAGCCAAGAAATTTTTAGCACATTTTCTATATATAGAAATGTGCTTATGTGATCGGTTTGTCCAGCTGTCCGTCCATCCGTCTGTAGACAATCCCACAATTCATTGCGTTGCAATAGAAAGAGTGCATGTATTGAATTGCTGGAAGACACGAATTATCCTCACGTTCGGGAAAAAGCGTGTTGAGAACATACATGGGTTCAGCTCTGCGCGTGCTCTAAACGTTAATGAGATGGTGCGTGTGCAGGATGCACGTGTTTGACGATTATTGAAAGGGCAGTTCAGTCTCTAAATCAAGAGAATTTTTTTATTCCTAGGGAGTTTAGTATTTATTACAATAACTTGAAAACGAAGAAATTTTTTCAAAGTCTGTTTTCACCAATCCATTAATACGGGACAGAGCACGAACAAGTACGAATGTGAGATAGCCGGAATAAGTACGTACTATAATGGCACGTGCTTTAATGATACCATTATGATACCCCCTTAAAAACTTCCTATAATCAGATATGGCATGTAATATGTCAAACAAATCGTCACAACATATCATGAACGAATATATAAGAGTAACTAGTGATAGCAGGTATTGGTCTAATGGCACGTGTACGTGCAAGGATGTCTCATGAATGAATATAACGCGTAAATAATGTTGGTGTGAAATGTTTAGTAGTACGTGTTTTAATGGTACCAAATGGAACTTTCAATGCTAAGATATGGCATGTAATATATCAAACAAATCGTAAGAACATGCCATGAGTGAATATAACGAGTAAAAAATGATAATGGTTATTGGTTTAGTAGCAAGTGCCCTAATGGTTCCATATGATCCATATGGTACCACTGGAACTTTCAATCCTAAGATATGGCATGCAATATATCAAAAAACTAGTAAGAACGTGTCATGAGTGAATATAATGAGTAAATAATGGTTATTGGTTTAGTAGCACGTGCCCTAATGGTGCCATTGGAACTTTCAATACTAAAACATGGCATGTAATATATCAAACAACATATAACGACGTATCATGAGTGAATACAACGAGTAAATGATAGTGGTCTTTGTTTAGTAGCACGTACCCTAATAGTGCTATATGATGCTATATGGTACCATTGGAACTTTCAATGCTAAGATATGGCATGTAATATATCAAATAACTCGTAACAACGTGTCATGAGTGAATATAACGAGAAAATAATGATAGTGGGAATTGGTTTTGTTGCATGTGCCCTAATGGTACAATATAGTATTGTTAGAACTTTCAATGCTAAGATATCGTGTGTAATATATCATCCAACTCATTATGAGTTGTTAGATCTATTGTTATCCATAGCTTAATTGTATGAAGAGCATAATGCTGTTAGGCTTAATGTTATATAAAACTCACTACTGTTATACATATTGCTAATTAATCGTAGTTAATCGCTTGCTTCTATAGTAGACGATAACGTAGAAGCACTTTAGTAATTTAATATGAAAAAATAATAGATGCTTACACACAACGCTTCAACAATTGAGGCTCACTTTGTTTAACATTATGTGGGAATTTTACAAATTAAAGAACTTTTATTTTTTTAAATGTATGAGGAGTAACTCCCTCTTCATTTACGTTTCAGTTCTTCAAGTTTATTCGTTTAAATTCTCTCTATACATTAGCTTACTTAAATAGTAATTTTCAATTTAGTTTTCATATTTATTTATTTTCTCTTAAGTGTTTTAAAATGTTGATTAAGTCAATATAACCATGTACGATGCTATAGCATGAAAATGTGCTCCCTTTATCCGCTTTGGCGGTAAAATCATTCTTGTTTGACTTGTGCACGATTTGCATTTGTTATTCCTTTACAGGTACAGTTGATTTCAATAATACTTTATCAAAACGCTTTTCCTGTATTTAAGGGATCGTCCATAAACCATGTGGCCAAAAAATAGCATCCCCCCCCCCCCTCTGTGGCTACAATGTGAAAAATCTTTACCTCCCCCCCCCCCTCCTCTAAGCCACGGTGAACCCCTCTCCATTTTTCAAGCATTAAAGAGGCCTTCAAAAACTTGAAAAATGTAGGAATAAAAATAAAAAAGACGCTTTTAAAATATCCCAAAAGACCATGTGTCTGCTACCTTACCCCCCTCTCCCTCATGTGGTCAACAATAGCCAGATTCGTACCACCCCCCCTCCCCCGTACTTGACCATGTGGTTTATGGACGATCCCTAATGATGCTTAATTTTTAAATGTGAAAAAATATTTATGGTATTATGGGAATTTATCTGCAATCTTCTTTATTGTGATTTGACTTACAGTGTCCAAGGAAGAAAAAGGAAACTGGCACTTGCGTAAATGAAAAAAAACTAATTCAACTACTCAAAAAAGGAAAGGAAACGGGGCATTACTTATTACTGATGCCAGAAATAAGTAATACCCCGTTTCTTGTTCATTTCAGACTTTGAACGAGGTTTTTATTCATTTATGCATGCGCCAGTTTCCTTTTTCTTTCGTGCCGGGCACCATAGGTATTTGTGAAATAAAATGAGGTTTGGTAAAAGTGTTGTGCTACCTAACATGACCAGCCTTGATCCTCCACCATTGAACATTAATGTTCTCTGGCCTGTATTTTACTAAATTTTTTTCATAAATTATTAATAATTATGTTCGAAAATCAACAGAGAGGGTTAATGGAAAACAAAATGGAAAACAAAAAAGAAATAAAAAAAAAAACTTCCTAAATTCAAAAGTAATAAATTAAACTTGGAAATGGAAGTAACGCTCCAAACACAAGGTAATGATATTAATAGAAAAACAGAATGAAAATTTCCACTCCCTGAATTTGAATTATGGATCACGAGTATCATGCTCATCACTTCTACCAACTGGGCTATCACAGTGATGGGACAGCAAAACTGTCTTCATGTGTCCTCATCTGTCATAGTTGGGAGGGGGGGGGGGGCATTTGCAATAGGCATAAAAGATCATTCATCAAACAACATAAAGAATATAGAAGATCGTTCAAAAATGGAACATCTTGTCAAGGAAAAATACAGATTCGGAACAACTGAAGAAATAATGTCTATTCTGAAGATCGAAAATGACCCCAAAATCTCCATTTACGAAGCTGTGAAGATCCAAAAACATGCACATAAATAAATTATTAAATAATCAATTGAATTTGGAAATAAATACATTATTAAGATGTCATTGATAGTGGTGGTGAAAAAGCCTATCACCTATTAACATATTGCTTTTTTAGTTCCTTTTATTTTTATTTTCCTTCAGTTATCATACAAGGGACTATCAAAAAGTTCCTGGAATTGTAGTCTGGCCGGTGACTGGATACAGTATGCACATCGCGGCTTTAATCCCCTTCAAAGTACTTTCCTTGGACGCACACAAACTCCAACGAGACTGCCACTCCTGGAAAGCCCGTGCGAACTCTTCCTTTGGAATGGACTTGAGACTAGCTGTCACATTTGCTTCGATCTCTTCTTTTGACACAAAACGTTGACCCCGTAGTCCCATTTTCAATCTGCTGAAAAGCCAGAAATCGCAGGGGGCAAGGTCTGGGGAGTACGGGGGTTGGGGGCAGCACTGGGATTTTTCGTTTTGCTAACAATTCCTGTACCACTAATGCCGCGTGACAGGGTGCATTGTCGTGGTGCAGGATCCAACAGTTTCAGAATTTCTCTGACTCTTTCCGTCACACTTTCTCCCGCAAACATGTCAAAACTTGGATGTACAAGGTTTTCTTGACAGTGGTCTCGTACGGAACAAACTCATGGTGCACAACCCCTGATTGTCAAAGAATGCAATGAGCATCACTTTTGTGCAAGACTTGACAAAACGAAATTTCTTGGGACGTGGCGACAATGGGGTGTGCCATCCTGACAACTGCTGTTTCGTCTCTGGATCGTAGGCAAAGACCCAGGTCTCATCACCTGATGTTTGCTCTCTGTTCAAACTGTGACGTCGTGCCAACATGTGTTATATCCTCTTACAAGCACACGCTACAGCTCCCAAATAACACGTCCAAGCATGATGCAACCACACGCACGCACGCTTGGGATGTATAGGGCGCTGAATATAGTGTGGCGTGTTTCAGACTTACGGCGCTCACTGGCCAGACTACAATTCCGGGAACTTTTTGATAGTCCCTTGTATGCTGTATGCTTATCTTAAATGATGGTCTTCTTTTTCGAATAATACCAAATGTGATTTGGAGTTATAAAAAAAAAAAAAGGAGTAAGTGCCTTTACCCTTTAAGCTGACAAAATAAAAGAAGCAAAAACTATATATCAGTGTCATAGTTTACCTGGGAATAATTATCCAATATTCCAAAGCCAGCTTTATATTTTAAACGATTTCTTTCAGACATTGGCTTATTGAGAAACGTGTCGTGTCTTGAACAAGCTATTTCGTTATTAAAAATTTGTTTTAAATGTTCCTAAATGATTAAAGGCAACAAATTAAAATGAAACATTAAAGCAATAGACATGATTAAACAAGCAAGTTGATTTTATTCATACCCTGCAAGCTTCTGACTTTACTGCACAGAGCAACTGCCGTTGAAGTTCATTTCTTGAGTTTGAGCTTAAAAAATCATATTCAAAATGTTATGATAGAATATGTAAAATAATTTTAATTACTGCTATTTAGTGTCCCCCCCCCCCTCCTTATCCCTCCAATAGAAACAAAAAATCATTTATTTAAAGTATCAAAGAAAGTTTTCCCCACATATGCACTCCAAATTCACTTATCACTATTTTTATTTCATATCAAAATGCATATGCTTAAAGCAACCCATTAGCTTTCGAAAAAGCCATTATATGAGGAGGTTCTGAAAAGTTTTCCCTCCTATGCGACAGCTTCAGCAATTTGTGAGATATGGTTGTGGAACTGGCATGAAAGGAAACCCCGATGTGTTGACTATCACGTCAGCAGCAACCATTATAGCAGTGACCATTTATAACATCACAAACATAGAATAAATGAGAAATTGGCGATGTATAAATGTCATTAAATAAATAACCAGAAAGGTTTTAGCAAATATTTATTAGAAAGCATC
Source organism: Rhysida immarginata (assembly GCA_023313115.1). Classification (NCBI taxonomy): domain Eukaryota; kingdom Metazoa; phylum Arthropoda; class Chilopoda; order Scolopendromorpha; family Scolopendridae; genus Rhysida; species Rhysida immarginata. Next base: position 1,124,413 of record JAHWFO010022369.1, read on the forward strand.
AAAATAACTACATTACTATTTTTCAACATAGTCTTTCCCACAGATCAATGCACCTATGGCACTGATTCCACAGGAGAAAAACCCTTTTGGACACGTGTGTGACCACTCGTGCACTGCTGACCGGATTTTCTCATCATACTGGAAGACAAAGATAGAAAATTTGTTAAGAGATAGGCAGGGGGGGGATTGTAGAAAGGAAAAGACAGGGGCACAGAAAGAACTCTAGAAAGGGTGATGACAAATTAGGGAATAGCTGGAATGAGGTGCATCTTTCAGTGGGCCAAAGGTGTGGAAATCCGAAGGTGTGAGATCAGGAGAATATGGAGAGTGGATTAAGCGCTCAAACTTTAGTTCCTCAATGGCGGTGCGTGGTCTTGCATAGTCATGGAGCTAAAGAGCATCTTCACTAATCAAAAATCTGACAGCATTCATTGATCCATCTTGGAGTACTCCTGTAAGGAGTTCACCATCTTGTCTAACATGCTCCCCAGCATCTCTTATTATCCATTATCCATGTTTTGTTTGGCTATATGAAACTGTGTTTGCAGTGGGTATCACGAATGCTGAATCCCAAAATGAAATAGCAGCAGAAACAGGTTTGTCAAGAACTTCAGACTCTATATGTACAGAAAGGTGATGCATCTCTTTGCTGGATTGTGATGAGTCCTGGGTACATCATTATGACCTGGAAAGCATGTGATAGACACAAAGGGTCTTCCCACGAATCAAGAAAGACAGGATTGCTAATGGCAATGAAATTTTTTTGTCATCCAGTGATGAAAATAAATGACAGCTTTCAGTATGTGTCGCTAGGTTGCTGAGAATACCCGGGCCAGTGTTTAGCAGACTATTGTGTATATCTACATGAAAAGACAACTATAAACGATGTTATTAGCATTTTTTTAAATTCTAATTTTAGTTATTTCCTTTTTTATTTCTCTATCTCTTTATCTTATCTATTCTTATAAAAAAAAAATTATATTTCATAGCATGTAAAGACATAAAAAATAATTTACAAAGACAAAAAAAATTACATCTAGTGACGACAGCATATAATTTTAAATAAAATCTAAGTTTGAAATCGCTAGGCAACGGGCCAGGAACTGATGTCACTATTTAGTTTTCTTGTTAAGTGAAGTAAAAGAAAAAATTAAAAATTAATTTTTAATTTTTATTTTTAAGTTATCATGGAGCATATTTAATGAAATAATTGGCTATTTATTGGACTGCATTTTCATTTCATCAAAATTTTTATTATGAACTTTTCAGACTTTTCAGACGTTAATTTCAAAATTCAAATTCTTCAAACCTTCAAAATTCAAATTTTTTCATCGTTATCATTTCATATTGTCACCTTTGTCAACAAAGAAGTCCGTTTCTATGAGGTGTGAAAATTATTGCCAGGACAGTGGACTTGAGATTACTTGAACTGTTAGAAACTTTGTTATTTAATAATCTTTTAAATTTTCTTAGTTTTAAGTTCCTTTTTAATTATATGCTTGTAATTTTTTTTTATGTCTTTACATGCTACAAAATATAAATTTAAGATATGAAGTCTCAATTTTCGATTTTCTTTTACCAATTTCAGCGTAAATGGGTTTAAAAAACAAAATTTCCCAATTATCATTTTATGAAGCGGCCCCTGAAGCGAAAGGATAGGCTACCCAGCAGTACTGTCCTGTATATTTTTTCAACACCCTATAGATAACAATCTAGCATGGTTTTTTCTAAGTTTTTAGCTAGAGATTTGCAGTGCTGTATTTAGTAAAATTGGGCCCTGGGCAATTGTGCCCCCTTACTACATTCTGTACAGCCCTGGTGCCCCTTCTTATGCAAAGGCCCTGGGCTGGAGCCCAGATAGACTCCCCACATCCATCCTGACCCCTTGCCACGGATCTGATATTTGGGTTGTATTATTATGACTATTTTTATGCTGGCAAATCCTCATGTGCACATAATAATGCAGACACTAAGACATAAATCATATATCTTAAATGACATTCACTAACAACAAAGGAAATGATTTCTTTTTGCACATTATTTCATCTTATCTGAAATGCTTCTCACAAACATGGTCTGCTGACGAAAGTTCTCTGCCCAATCTCGAAATAGCCCTTCTCCACACTTCTAAGATCGATTAATTTTTCGGGGCTTTGAATAGTGAAAATTTCTCTGTAACCACTCTGACAAAATGGGAGAAAGGATTTCCTATCCATCCTCAAACAATTTCCAACATATATAGAAGAAAAACACGTCTCATGACACTATTAAAACATTAGAACATAACATGCATAATGGTGATGTCACGGCCTGCATGATGATAGCACCAGCTAAATGAAACAGTCATGTAAAATTTATTTATTTATTTATTTATTTATTTATTTATTTATTTATTTATTCCAGGACCTGTATGGCCAGAGGCTGACGAATTGGGTCCCTGGATTAACGACTGCTGTATGTCGGTCACAGCAGCCGGGAGGGGGGAGGGGTGAATCGCCACCCATCCAGCGACTAACCGTGGCTAATTTTACTTACGGTAACTTCACAGAAGTTGTATGTTCAGTGAAAGCCCACCAGGTCACAGCCTCCCACAACTAAAATAGCTGTTTTAATAGTGTCATGAGACATCTTCTTCTGCTTTTTCAGCAATTCTTTCTTTGTTGATCCGTGATCTCACCTAAACCCCAAAAATTCAAAGAACCGCTTCAAAGTCATCATTTTCTGGAACTAGAATCGCATAGTCCACAAAGAATTTCTGAAACATGGCTTGACTAAATTCCAACCCATATGTGGGCTTTGGAGAAACTCTGTGCAAGATTGCTGTGGGTTTATTGTAAGAGCCAATGCTTGTCTGCACATTAGCCCACTAACACAGACACAAACTCACAGGATGCATTGTGGCATCTCCAATTTCATGAGATTTTACTCCACCCACCATATGCCCATATCATCTTGTGACTTTTTCCTTTTTCCAAAACTGAAGGAGCATCTGAAGGGTCACCATTACATCAATGATGGTGCCGGCAACAAAGAATAAAAATATTTGTCCAATGCACAAGTGTGAGGACAGGGATGGTGACTTTGTTGAAGAATAAGACACTGTCTTGTAGAGGACATTCCAAGCTTTCATAGAATACGAGCTCAGTTTAGTATCTTGCAAATTGCTTAAATTATTGCCTAGGAGACAAAATTTTTCAAAACACCTTCATAAGTAAAGAACCACAAAGATGAAAAATATGAGTGGCAATATTTGATAAAATCCTTTTTCATTTGAGAAAACATTATTTACATTCTACCTTTTCTTACCAATTGGCACTTGTTTCAAATTCTTCACTTTTCTGTAATGTTTCACTCTCAGGTGAGTCACATATAACCTCATCATCAGATCTATCCTGTATTTCTGTCTTTCTATCAACATCTAATGCCTTCTCATCACTGTTGTTGAAATTATAGGCTAATAAGTAAAATAAATTTCTCTATTTATTAAAATAAAAATCGCTGTTGTTTTTAAATTGTTTTAAATAAATCACATGTACAGGGTGCTTTTGAAAAGGATGTCGTGAGATACCTAGTGATGTTCTGCACCTTAAAATAACCACAAGTTTCCTCACAAGTTTTATCGAAATTGCATTCCTTAAAGGAGTAAACAGCTCGTGAAGTTTGGTTAAACTCTGCCCATAATGTAAACAAAAACGCATGAAAAAAGTAAACACCACCACGTGTTTCATTAATAGATTTCTGCAAACTACCTGTGCACTAATGTGTTGGCCCTAAACTCAACCACTCTCACAGCCCACTGAAAGATTCATAATTACTAAACCTCAGAAATGAACTTGTCCACAATTTAGGAAAGACGTGCAAGTGGATAAATGATCGAGAAATATGGTATTAAAGTCTCCTTAAACCAACACATTAGTGCACAGGTAGTCGCAAAAACCTATTAACGGAGCACGTGGTTGTGTTTACTTTTTTCAGGCGCTTTTGTTTACGTTATGGGCGGAGTTTAACCAAACTTGACGAGCTGTTTTCTCCTTTAAGGAATGCAATTTCGACAAAACGTATAAGGAAACTTGTGTTTATTTTAAGGTGCAGAACATCGCTAGGTATCTGACGACATCCTTTTCAAAAGCATCCTGTATATCTTAAAAAAATCTTACTTAATGGGCTTTGAAAATATTTTATTGGAGAGAGCATTATTCCCTTTAGAACTTTTTTTCGTAAATATTCGTCAACAATTGAGAGTGCCGTTTTCAATTTCATGTTTTCTGAATTACATTCATTAGTCAATTGCATCTGATAAAAAAAAAAAATTATTCTTAAAAAAATGTTAAAAAGCAACAAGTATGAGCCCCCCACTCCACCCCACCGCATTCTTAATTTACCTTCAATTCTTGGCTCTTTTTTGGTGTGTAAGGCATGACACGACGAAATGGTACAAGTATGCTGAGAGAAAAAAAACAAAAACGAAATGTTACAGATTTCAAGAAAGGTTAGCAGTTCCTCTAAAAAAAAGGAAATAATTTACAGTTACCATATCTCATAAGGAGAATCCAAGTACTCGGACTCCCTGATTTTGATTAAAAAAATCCTACATGTAGCTTTCACCAAATTAAACACCATGCAAAGCCATTCAACGTACTTCTCAACATTTTCCGAGAAAAAATTCATAAAGTTTGTTATAATTGACTACACTTTATAAATGCCCAAATTGTAGCATAGATTTTTATCACGTTCAGGTGGTCGTCACGATGCTGTCCAATTAGTCACCTCATTTAAAGATCCTTTAGTCAAATTGAAAAGCTGGTCGGATATGAATATGTTAAGGGTAAATACAGAAAAAACTAAGGTTGTGGCTTTTTATCAATACAACAAACGGGATGTTCCTAATGATTTATTGACATGTTGTGATGGTAGTTTTTTATCAACCGTTAAAGCTTTCATATATTTAGGTATCACCGTTATACATGATCTTTTCTGGGATACACATATTGACATATTATTACCCAACCTAAATAAGAAACAAGGAATCATTTCTAGGTTACGTTTCCTCCCCTCCAAAATTTTATTACTCTTATACAATGCGTGGATATATTCTTTTCTTTGTTTTAGCATAATATTTTGGTGATCATCTACTTCTTGGAATCTTACTCGTGTATTTTTAAATTGCAAAAGTGGTTCCTTCGAACCCTCCTTAGACTCCTGAAATCAATATCTGTAACGCCTTACTTTGGGGAATTTCGTTTATTCATGGTTTACCAGTTGCTTTTTATACGGGTTTGCACGCTTGTGTTCAAAGTCTCACATTCAATCTTGTCGGTTTTAACTCCATTAGTTTCAGTTACTAAAGAAGATATCCATCGCTATCCAACTAGTTCTTCTCGAGTATTCACTCTCCCGTTAATGAAACTTAACTACTGCAGGAGGTGTTTATCCAACATGGCCAATAAATGATGGTTATGTCTACCTTCTGACCTGCGTGCTGAACCTACATTTGTAAGGTTTTTCAATCGCTTGAAACTATATGCTATTCACTTTCCACCGGACATACGACCTTAGTGCATATCTGTTATTAATATATTTTTTTTGTTAGTTTTTTAAGTGTAGTCCATATTGGATTCTAACATGTTTTTTGTGTTTATTGTTGTAAGTTCTCTGTTTGTTTGCAGGCGCCCCAGGGGCCCTACTTGTCGGTCTATGACCATACCAGGCCAATACGGATTCAAATCCCGTCTTCGATAATTTTTTTTCCTCTTTGTAAATTTTTTAACATGTATAAGAATGTGTAATTCATTGATTAAATATATTTCCGATTTTCCAATTTGCTACCATCATTTTTTTTTATCATTTGCTGTTGTACCTGCTAAACAGAATTCTAGCATTTTACCACTAGACCACCTGAATGCAATAAAAATCTATACCATAATTTGGGCATTTATAAAATGTAGTCAATTATAGTAAAACCTGTACTAACGACCACCTGTATATAATGACCACTTGAGCTTATTGACCACTTTTGCTTGGTCCCGCAGAAAGTTACATGGGAAATCTGTTAGGGTAACGACCACCTGTCTAACGTGACCAGCAACCACCATTTTCGATCCCCTTTGTATCTACACCTATATTAAAATACCTGTCTATAATGACCACTTATGCAACCAATCAGGTCCTAGCCTAACTGCTAATTACATCACTACACTCTTCTCTGTAAAGAACCAATCAGGTGCTGACCCAAGTGCCAATTATATCTACACTATTCTCTGTAATCAACTGTCAGAGTCAAGAGATACAAAAATGCAACAACGGGTTCTTTAAGCCTACTGATAGTGCTAACTAGGTCAGGTCTGCCTTCGGGGACGCAAATGCTGCTCTAAAATCACTAGAGGTGTTTCCATAAAGTCCGACCGATCGCAACCGTTCAAGTGCCGTTGCACTCATTGTATATGACCAGTTGCATACAGCGAGAACGTACTCCAAGGCTGGGCTCTACCTGCTCTAGCGGAATCAAAATGTTGGACAAAATTCAAGAAATTCAACTGTTTACCGGTTTGGATAATGAAATGTTTTTATTCGTAAAACGTAATAATGAAATTTTAGTTTCGAATAATCATCATCAAAGTGTCTAAAAGCATAAACGGAAAGTAGTTCATCCACGTTACCTGCTGGCGACCGGTTAGACTTTATGGAAACGCACTGGACGTATTTGAAAAGTATTTTGAAGAATCAATTTTCACTAGAAGACAAGAAAGTGCAAACAAAGTATTCTTTTATAAAGAAATAAACAAATCTGTTTTTAATTATGTTGAGGATTTGTAATTATTTTATTCACCCTGTATATAATGACCACCTGAGCTTAATGACCACTTTTGCTTGGTCCCCTGAGTGGTCATTATAGACAAGTTTTACTGTATAACAAACTTTATGAATTTTTTTCTAGGAAAAATTGAGAAGTGTCGAATGGTTTTGCATGGGTGTTTAATTTGGTGAAAGCTACATGTAGAATTTTTTTTTCCAAATTGGTTAGTCCGAGTACTTGGAGTCTCCTTGTAAGAACCAAAGAATTTAATTTAATTTAAATAATTTAAGTGTTAACCTCTTCACGACCAGTGACGAACATGTGTTCGTCAAGCTAGACCCTTCGTCCAATACTATGACGAACATGCGTTCGTCATTTTAAGTTATTAATTGTATTAACTAAATGAAAATGTGGTTTTTAAGGAATGAAACAATAAACTCATCTGGGACATTTTATTCTTTTACGGGTCCATTTTCCTGTTGATAGATGGAACCATTGTGTTTATTTCCTAATTGCTTATTTCAACACCGTTGTACATCGTATTTGCACCGTTTTTACATTGTTTTTGCTCTTTTTTCGTAAAAAACGGATGATGATGATTATGTCGATGTAGTAATGTAGAAGATCATTCGTAAAAAATGAATGTGTGTAATGAATTTATTATTCCTTCTGTTCCAAATTGCATGCTCATTTTTCCATAAATATTTAGTGCGATAAGAGACCTGTAATTTCCAACACAGGGAATATCAATTTTCTTACAAAATTGTACATGAAATTGTACAAGAAAATTGTACATCAAAATTTTCTTACAGAAATTGTACATGACGAACGCATGTTCGTCACTGGTTTGTCAGATAGTACCTAAAATCTGGTCCTGAGAGGTATCCTTAAAAACTTAGGCTGGTCGTGAAGAGGTTAATTTATATGTGATTAAGTACCTGTTTTCGTTGGGGGTGTCTACATATTTAATGGCCATTTTTTTCTTTTTCTTATATAATTTACAAACCTGAAAATAAATTTAAACTGTAATAAAATATTCACTAAAATAAATTTAAAAAAAAACAAAACTTTCATATGAAAATAAAGGTTGATGGAATGAAACTAAGTGGATTTCTTTCTTTTAATATGGGAGAAACAAAAAGAACATTGCAGTTTGAACACTTTTTTAGCAATGGATTAGGTAGATGAATATTACATTAGAATGACAGAAGAAATGTTCAATTTTCCACAACTTGCATTACGAATGCTCTATATGTGATCCTTTGGGATATGACAAACAAAACTATTCAGTATTCCATTTCCTCTCACACTTATGTCTGAATGGCTATAACAACCTGGTATTACATTTCAGGTAGGTCGGTTATTAGCTATGGGGGTGTAAACATAAGCTTTGACAAATCCCTGTAGGAAGAAATCGCATGAGGTCAGATTGGGACCTCTGTGCCGATCCACTGTGTGCATGGCAGTGAGGTGAACAAAGTTTGTTGGATATGTGGATATGCTTAAAATCTGTTGCAGTTCTTTTATCCTGTTGTGTATGGCACTTCTGTCATAGTTATGATAAAGGCAGGAATAAAAGCTGAAACCAGTTGGTATCATTTTTTACCAAACATGCTGTACTGCAAGACCACAATCCATTATATTGTAAAAGCAATGTAACGTGGTGCAGAGATCTCAGAACTCTATAAGAGAAATTGCTGCCAAGCTAAACAGGCAGAAATCAACTGACATTTATCCTGCATAAGTTCATGTGGAGGGTTGCAGGAATGCTGAACATTCGAGCCCACCAAATATTAGACCAACGGAGATCGCAGAACCTTGAAATGTGAAATTGTCAAAAATCTGACACAGCTGATGGTCATCATCAGGCAGGAATTTCAGGCAGTAACGAGGAAATCTGTTTTCATTGGAATATGCGTATAGAGGCCTAATACCTTGGACATTTGGGTAGAGGAGGTGAACATAAGCCTCATATCATGCAAACAGCAATAAGTATCAAATGCTCAAGTGATGTCTAGACTATTGCAATTGGATACTAGGGCAATGGAAATTAGTTCTGCTGAATAACAATAAGTCAATGATCACACAGTTTTGATCTGATGGAGATGCACAGCGTATGGGTCGCTACCTGGAGAATGTTTTCTGCCAGACTAACTAAGTGGCTGCCAGGAAAATTGGTGGTGGTGGCAATTTACTTTCACCATTGAAGGCGATGACGAAGAGCATTCACCTTTGAAACAAAAGGCTTTCTCCTTTCAGGTCTTCAAAGAAGCCCTTCTCAATACTCAAACTTCTTTTTTTTTATCTTATTTACTTCCTTTTAAATATAAATATGAGGATTGTTCAACAGAACTATACGTTTACAGGCTGGGAAGCAATTTTTATTCAAAGAATTTAAAAAGAATCTCCATGAACATTAAGGCATGAGTCCTATTGGTTCATTAATCTATAGATTCCCATCTGGTAAAACTCCTGTGGCTGTTAGGGGAGGCAAACTATGTCAGCATTGGAATTGATCTCCCATCTCCAGTTGTATGTACCCTATTATTTTTCCAAATTTCATCATCCTAGATGTTTATAAAACCTGAGTTATTAACTTGTTCATCTTGGTGGCAGCATTTTTATTTCTGTTCATATCTCAATTATGCTTCAAATTCGGACCCACGTTCATATGAACTTTTTTGCTTAGAATCACCCATACTACCGTCCCTAAAAGTTTGTACATTGAGTTTTGATTCACCCTGTATAAGTATACAGAAAATATCAGCGGAAAATTAGATTAACGTATTCACATGTCTATTACATTATTACAGTTCATTTTGCTTATTGGCTTTTTTTTTTTAATCTCAATTTGAATTACTGTATACGTAATAAATTTCACAAAGCTTAAATCAGTACTGCATCCCAGATTTTTTGTGCAACCTTTGGATACAGGACACCTCCACAGTGCAGATAACAAATCGCATTCCATAACTGCCCGTTAAGTAGGAGTTGACTGTAATAAAAGAACAAAAATCGCATTCCATAACAAAAAATTTAACATAAATCAAAATAAAATTACCAACAATTAAATAAACTTGGATGAGCAGTTTGAATGGAATGCCCTGTAAGTATGTAGTTTTCACGCACACAGCTTACAGCAGAAGTGAAACTAATTAAGGTGGCATGCATTTCATATTACCACCACCGGCATCCTTACAATCTAAGCTTTATGACATCTTGATACATCATTTTTCAGTGAAAAACAAACAGCTTTCAATTTATTCTTTCAAGAATTTCTAAAAGATTAAAAAAAGGGCAAAGAGAAATTGAGGCTGATGACTGCTCCTGCCTCCTTTTGGGCTTTATATGATGCTAAAGCAACTGCTGTATATTTGTATTGTCAAAAGTTAATTCAGAACTGTTTTCGTTCGCACTTTGAAATTGAAATTTATTATTACCCCTGAGAGAAGGGGTTCGATTGAGAATTGTTTGCACGTGCGCGCATACACATCCCATTCCACAGAAAAAATTAAATTAAATTAAATTCAAAATAAATAAATTCCAAATTTAGAATCCTTACCACAGCAGGCCAAAAATACTTCCTATGTTTGACAAATACAAGGTCCTCTTCACAAAATTCAGTCCCTAAAATTAAAAAAATGCATATATTATTGGGCAATTATATGTCTATAAAATGATTACAAATAATATAAAATAATGGATAAGGTTTATTACCACTTTTAGAGGGGGATGCTAGTAAACTCTCTTCAAACGGAGATGGTAACTCATCATCAGTGGAAGCATCCAAGCCGATCAAATCTCTAAGAATATAGCAAGCAGGACATGAAATAATAATTTACTTAATATTATTTTATAGACAGAATACATTACCTATAGTTATTTTGCTACATTATAATTGAAAGTAATTTAAAGAGAAGTTTGGTTTGACCCTTTCTGTATTATCAAATTCAAACCCACTTCAAAAGTTAGTAGATGAGGATACGTTTGGTTCTATGTATATTTATGCATCTAAGAATTAGCATCTAAGGTTACAGCCAATGTGGCCAGACCCTTACCAAGCTAAATCTTGTAATCAATATTATGTACATCCTGTACATTATTTAATGTTTCAAACAAGAACTGAATTCTAAATTAAAAGCTGGTCTTTTTTTTTTTTAAGACGATAAAACAATTTTGTTGACCAATTTTTATTTTAAATCATAACAACTCAACACTGCATCTTATTGTCTATCTTTGACAGATGAAATGACTCAAAACAAACATTGGTCTTCATTATGTATTTGGCAAAATCCCCCCTCTCCAAATTCTGGAATTACCTGCAAGAGTTAAGCCAGGTATAAATAGTATATATGCTCTAAAATTGCCAGTGAATAAAAAAGTGATAATTAGGATAATAAAAAAACAAAAGGAACCATTTATATTTTGAATTGGCAAATTTTACAACAACTAAACTACAGTAAAACGTCAATTGTCCGAACCAATTAAAACCAAGGTGGTTCGGAAAATCAATTTGTTTGGATAATCAAACACGTATACATTTGCAGTAAGTTTCTGAGAAACCATAAGAAAAGAGGGTAAATATATTGTAGGCCTAAAAATTTTCAAAGGTAGTTTGTAATAAGAACAGTAAACAAAAAAAGAAAAATAAATGTAGACATAATTGATGGGTAAACAATTTCGTTTTACATGTATAATTGTAGTAGGCTGAAGAAAATTGTGTTTTTTATGGATTCAGATAATTGATGGTTTGGATAATTGACGTTTGGATAATCAATGCTCTACTATAGTAATTAGTGTAATTTATTGCTTTACTTTTCAAAAACCCAAAACAAATAGACTGCTAAAAAACTGAAATTGATAAGAACTTTCAACCGCTCTTATATAGCTTAATAATGAACCTAGGCACAGATTCAGACATTATGGCCAGAATCGGCTATAATGAAGCTAGATCATTACAATACAGTAACTGGAAATGCCAGCATTTATAGCTATTTTTCTTGATCATTGGTTGAAATTCCTCGTGTGTTTAAGAAAATTCAAAATTATACAATGTGAACGGGTTAAAGTAACAGATGTTAATAGCGCTCTTCCATAATAAATTTATTTGACATCACAGAAACATATTTCAACAGCTCTGCTGTCATCGTCAGGATGTGACTGAGGAGAGTTACAAAATGGTTTACAATATATGGACCTCATGGGCCAATCAGAAAACAATATATTACATAATTAATATTGCAATGTGACAGATCCCAAAGGTCTAGTCGGAGACCAACAAAATGGCCAGACCTTGTAGGCCAATCAGAAAACAAGAAATTATGATTTTTTGAGAAAATTGACATGATATCCAATCCAGTAAACATTCTTGATGCTGAAGGCCAATAAGGGATTGCTGGACATAATACAAAAACTATGCCAGAATAACTGTGTTGAAGAAACGAAAAAATACAAATCAATAAAAAAATTATAAAAATTAAGTATCTAACATCAGCAAATTTTTATATTAATATGATTAAACAATTAGCTCACATTGTACGACCAGAGCAACAAATACTAACCTGTATAAAGTGTGTACAAATAGTTGTAGCCAAATACAAAGGAAAATGGAAACTACAATTCTGCAAAAATATTTAATAAAAAGTCAAGATATATGTTTCAAGAGCTTAATATTAAATATATTATTTTTGTGGAATTGTGGTTTCTCTTCCTTTGTATTCGGTTAATACAAACCAGGTTAAAATTCAACATAGCCAACTTGGGGAGGCAGCATTATAGATTTACAAAAATTCTATAATGCCAAGATAAATAGGATGTAAGGAATTCTTCTCTGCTTTTCTTGTTCATCTTCTTTTCAAGTTCAGTCTTCCAATCTCTTAAAGAAAAGAATTTTCTTTTCTTTTAGGCTATTTATCATATAATGTTTTACTATTATATTTTTTGTTTGATGTCCATTCCTTATCAATTTCCCTTCTTACTTAGTAGATTATGATATGGTTTTTCTATAGGAACATGTACCATCTTCAAAATTTTTCTATTCACTTTCTATCACACCATCATGATACATGGAGCATATTCTTTAGTGAGCTGTAATTATACCACATAATTAAAATGTAGAAGAGGGAAGGAAAAATTCCAAAATCCTGACTCCAATTAATCCTGGCACCACTTAATCCAATTGGAAGTGCAGACATTGAACCACCAAGCTGCAAGTCGGGGGCCTGCTCTGCCATTTGAGCTGGTTTGATGACTTCATGAAGTTCACATGGATATATTAACAAATAAATAATAATAATAAATAATATTGAGGACATGCACCTGATGGCAGAAGATCGCGAGTGCTGGAGATCCTCCATAGGGCTGCTGCCCCCGCAACTCTAATGAATAAAGGAGAACTATTTTTTATTAACTGAACAAGTGCAGAGTATACTGCTAACTCCTGGAACAGAGTAATTGGGCTCTAAGAATCCTAAGATTAATTGGGTACTGTCCATTATAATAAAACTAAAGTGAGCATGCTGTTTTGCAAACAAACCATATGTGCAAAATGGTTTTCAAATTTGAAATCAGCATGTTGAAATTAGTAAAAATCAGTGAAAATAAAACCATCGCAGACTTCTGTCATTATTTTTTATTTTTTTGATACAATTATTTTTTAAGGCAAGCAAAATGGATATTTGGTATTCAAAATCTTTGGTTTTTTTTAAAGGTTTCAAAATTTTCTCATTGCTTCTTCAGGGTGACAATTTGGAAATACATGATCAAAGATATGTGCACCATCATGCAAAGTTATGAATTCTGTCAAGGATGTCAAGCTTCACTTATAACTTATAAAAGATGGAAGAAAATGGACTTTTGAATTATGGTGACAATAAATCACTAATCCATCTGATTGTCTGATGGATGAATGGGCTGTGGAGATTGCCAGGCAAAGAGTACTTTTTGTGTCACCAATAATGTTTGGAAATGATTCCTATAGTAGGGTTCAAAGTCCCTTTCCTACGAATCTTATTTCTATACCTTAACCCATTCTATGCTGCTCTCACTGTGGCAGCAATTTCTTATTTAAACATGATTATGTTCTATCCACAAAGCATAGAGCTGCTCTGCCAACAAGAATATTGAGGATTTGGATCCGTGGAATGAAATGGAATGTAGGCCTTGCTACCTCACATTATTCGAAGAATTGACCACTGGTGTATGGAAAAATGGCATTTCCTTGCAATTGCAAAAACTCCCAAGTTTTGTGGATAGCCTTTCTGACAGAATGGCAACTGATATCATAGCAAGCCATAATGACATAGATGTAAAGGTTTCTAGATATTTTTGATCATAATATACAGAGTGGGCAAAAATCTGGACACACACAGCTAATAATTTTGATTGGGGATACTATTAGAGGTGGTGGAAAATGTGACCAAGATGGACCACAGTTCCCTCTAATTTTTTTTTTTTTTAGCTCTTTGACTGATCCAAAATCAACTGTGGACAAAAAAAAAAAAAAAAATCACCTCACACAAAAACAAATTTGTGCAATAAATACACAAAATCTTCATGATGTGCTACACAGTGTTGTTCAGTTAAATGTAATACAGTAATCTCTTGTAATCTGCAGGGGTTTAGTTCTCAAAAACTCCAGCATATATTGAATCCACGGTAACAGGGCCAAAACCTTATGTGAAAATGGGGTTAGGAGATGTCAAGTTGCTAGTCGACTCAAAGTTAAGGGATAAGTTAGACCATAATTGATGTTTGATTTTTATTAGCATCGACATGGATAACTTACAAGATAAAACTATTAAACAAACAATTAAACAACATCTAAAGGGAACAATGGTTACAATTCGAAGCCATGATAAGCTGTGCTAATGATGGATGTTTGCAAACAGAAGGTTCGTAAAATGACAACAATACTGTTAACTTGCATTGAATATATTTTCCCATATGAACAGAGGGGAATTCCCTAAAAGACAGGACAAACTGTGGACACATGAATTTTCCATTGTATATGCAACAAATCTGATGCAGACACACGATATTACAGATGATGAGACAGTAGATACCAAGGAATTATTGTATTCCCTTTCTGAGTACAAAGTAAATAAATATCTGTGCAATTTATTGTAATGGCTTTAAAATCTGTGTGCAACTGCACACTTGTACTTATTAGAAGGAACTATGGATTAACTCCAAATTTTCAAATGAGAAAGGGGTCATATGATGTATGAAATCATGTGGAATGATATGGGACGCCATCAAGTCAAAGCAGCGAGGCAAGGTATCCAAAGGGAATCAGACTTCTGAACAATGTGCCAGCACATTCCGCACGTGAGACCATGTTGGTTGCAGCGATCTGGAGTTCAAAATACTACCCCATCCACCATATTCAGCCGACCTGGTCCCAAGCAACTTCTTCCTCTTCCCTCATCTGAAGAACCCACTTCGTGGACGGCATTTTCACGATGACGATGTCATCTTCGAGGTGGAGCAGTTCCTCAACAACCAAAAGGAGGATTTCTATAAAAGTGACATCCAGCAAGTTGTTCATTGTTGGGAACAGTGTATAGGCCTGGGAGTTGCATATGTGGAAACGACTGATGCTACCACCGTGCAGAGTCATCCCATCTCTCAGTTTTCCAGCCGATTGTAATGACTTTATGACCGCCCCTCATATATGGGTCCAGACTTTTGGCCTGTGTACATCATCAACTCTGCAAAATTATTTCAGAGGTAGAATTATAATAGGTAGAACCGGTCCATGTATCACTTGCTTGTTTTCTGATAGTAAATATAGAAATTTTGAAGTATAAATTAGAGCATATCTTTTTCTCTGTCTTCTATTTCAAACAAACTATACATTATGATAGTATCTTTCACTTATTTTGCTTTTTTGTTAGACTTCTTATTAAAATTTGTACTGATAATCCAATACATCCATCCAGGGTCCGTATGGCTAGAAGCCGACGAGTTGGGTCCCTAGACGAACCTGGAGTAACGACTGCTGTATGATGGTCACAGCAGCCGGGGGGGGGGGGGGGTGAAGATCGTGAATCACGAATGGTCACCCATCCAGTGACTAGCCGTGCCTGATGTTGCTTAACTTCACAGAAGTTGTGTGTCAGTGAAAGCCCACCAGGCCACGGCCTCCCCCAAAATGTGAAAGCATTTCTTTCATGAGCTAACATTTCAAATATTTATGGTATAAGTGTTCTTTATATAAATAATGGATATTAAAAGAATAGAATAAAATAAAATAAAATACTGGTAAATCAAAAATAAAAAGCTGACATTTCGGATAAAGTCTATCCTGAAAATGACAAAGGATAGACTCTATCCGAAACAACAGCTTTTTATTTTTGATTTATTTTATTTTATTTTATTTTTGATTTTTTGAATATCCATTATTTATCGTATTCCAGGATTCTTGCATCTCATCTAGCTCTCTTACATCTGTCGTTTATTCTTTATACTGTATAATGATTTTTGCTAGCAGTATCTTTTACTTGAATTTGATGTTGTGTGCTAATTGTTCAAGATATTTTGCAGGCAATTCATATTTTGCATACAATTATACGTTTACCTCCATGGCCAAACATTTTTCTCCCACCTTTCTCTGGCATATATTTTTAGATTACTTTTTTTTTTAACAGTATTCTCATGTACGTTTAATTTTCAGAATGGAATTTTTTTCTGGTAATTTTTCCTTCTGATATTTCCTTTAGGAGTTTATTTGAATGTTTTATTCTGAAAATCAAAAAAATAGACTCGCCATGCTAGTGATCAGCCAACAATGGTATAAGTGGGCGCTACCCATACAATCTGCTTGTGAAAAGACTTGGCAATTTTATGGCTGACTACCACCACAGAATCCAATCTTCCTATTTTTTCCACCTGTGCTTGGTAACGCTGGCTTGGGACTATCAAAAAACAGAATTTTTGGAATTGCTGCATATTCTCAGATATAGTCGCAAAATTTTATACCTAATTTTCACTGAAAAAACTGAGGTGCAACCTTTATGCGAGCCAAGCTAAAACTACCTGTCGATGGGCTGCCTATCAATGTTGATCTTTAGTAGCTTTTGCCATGTTTGACTGAATAACAAACAGGGGGCTGAACCTATTCTAACCTAATCTAATTTGTCTGCACCCCTACCCCCGAAAGTGACCAAAGATGAGATCTACTTTGTTCGTTGTGACCTTAAGGTTAATACAGTGATTGAATTGCCATCATGAGTCATTCAAGTTACCTTAAAACTGTGGATATAATATCAATAGGAACACAAAAGAAGCCAAACCGCAGAAAAGTGCTTTTCTGAGGTTTGGCTTTTTATGTGTTCCTATTTAGTCAGGATCTGGTTTGAATTTTAAAGGGAAAAAAATTTTGTTCTAAATTTGGAGGGTGCTACCTGTATCTGAGAATAAACGAGAATTTGTGTTAGGTGCCCTGGGGAAGTATGCAAGGAATGAGAACTCATTAGTCTGTGCAAAATTAGCCATGTATGAAAGAATGTGGCTACAAACACTGAAATATGCTAGGAAACTTGGATGTTGCATGAGAAACATAAGAAACACTGGGTGCTGTGGAGATGAAATTTTTAAAGGTGTGGCTGGTATCACTACATGGGACCATGTTCCGAATGATACTGTAAGAGATATGCGTGGAGCGAAGAGAAATGTAGTGGATGTAATCTGTAAATCTGTTTTGGGATATGGAACGAATGAGTGATGAGCAGCTGACCAAAAGATTGCATGCTGGCTAAATGGTGGAAAATGGCAGAGAGGAAGGCTAAAAAGAAATAAGGCTGGATAACGTAGAGGAATGCCCGAGACTGTATGGCTTTGAAAGCTTCTATATGTACATTTTTTGAACGCCAAATAAAAGACCAAATTTTACGAAGGAAAGTATGACAGTGAAGGAAGCAAGAATTGTATGTAGAGAAAGGGGCATGTAGCATCATTTAATTAGAGTGATTTAAAGCTAAGTTTCTTTTTTTTCCTATGTACGACCTAACCTCCCAATAGCATTAACACATGATGTTGTTGCTGGACTTGCTTTTTCATTAATCATTTTAATTTTTTTAAACTTCTCATTTTTAATCATTTTGAATTTAATCAATTTGACTAGCAAATCTGTAGGTGATGATAAAATCCAATCTGAGATGTTAAAGACCTGAAATCAGGATTAGGATGTGTCAGATGGCTTAGATGTCTGGGCCAGGCCCCTAAGCAGTGGCAGACAGAAATTATGGTAAGCGAAGAAATAGGGAATGACCATCCACTTGTCCACAATGAAGATTTTTGTGGACAAGTGGAAGGCCTATCCCTGTTTCTTCTCTTATGTAGGTATCCGCAGTTTGTGTTACATTTGTTGATCATATGAATTATGGTCTCCATCTTTAAAAGGGAGATCAAAGAGATGACAACAATAACCATCGAGGCATCTCTTTGCTCAGAATTCCTGCAAAAGTCTATGCTAAGTATATGGAGAGAAGAAGTAAGGAAATAGTCTACTCCAAACTGTCGAGGGAGCAGTGTGGTTTCTGATCTGGCCAAACCACAACGAATCACATCTTTGCTTTAATCTTTGAGAGAGCCTAGGAGCATGCTAAAGATGTCAACGCTTGCTCTGTGGATCTCGAAAAAGCATGTGATAAGAGTTGCTTGGGAGAAGCTCTAAAGAGCAATTACTGGTTGCTACCATGTCTTTGTACAAAAGACATACGGATATGGGTCCGGACAAATAGCATTATGATGTTAAACAAAATAAGAAGAGAAACCAAAATCCACAAATAAGATTTTTATTCTGGAGCCACAGATGCATATTTCAAAGACCTGTTCTCTTCATCAGTGTGTAAATTGGGAATAGAAAGAGTGACTATACAGGGTGTTTCAAAAGGCATAATCCAAACTTCACACATAGGATAGGAGGCAGTAAGGTGAACAGGTTTTGTTAAAACATGAGGGGTCGGAACTCAAGTTACTGGGGGGAGCAAATGACAATGGCAGCACATGCGCCGTGTGTGTTAAGTGACGTGATTGTGGGCAGAATTTCAAAATGGAGGAGAAGCACATGCTGTTCTGTTATTATATTTGAAATATGCCTAATTATCAGTTTGTAACTCATGGATATAATTTGGATACCAGAAAAAAGAAAAACTTAGTCATGTATCCATGAATAAAACATCAACTTTCATCCATTTCCTCCACCTTCTAAACATAGAAAAAGAAAACTGTGTTTGGATTTAGTATGAAGAGAGACACTGCCCACAGGAAGGATAAAAAATTTGTATTGCACATGTCTAGAGCTTGAGCATTGTAAGGAAGCCACATATCGCGATACCTCCTATTACTTATTACCGTATTTATTCTACTATAATGCAAAACATTTTGGCCTAAAAAAGCACCTAAATGGATTGTATTATACAAGAGTATGATATTAGTGCTGCAACGACTGATGACCGGGGAGGGGGGATGATGGAAGTTCAAACGAAACTAGCATATAATACACATCACAGTACATTAATTATACAAAATACAGTTCATTATACATTACATTAATTCACTTTTTATTTGAATTTCCCGTCCCCAAAAGCTAATACGAAAATAACTTCTCAAAACGATGGCAACTTTAAAATTGCCTCAATCTGACAACTTGTATTCTGTCCATGCCTTTTTAATATTATTTAGTGTTGTATTAAAATTATCTCATGTTAAATAAAATCATAATGAAATTTGTTTAAATGTAGATCTGCCTCATAAATGTTTATTGATTTTATTTAATAATACAAGACTATGAGGCCAAAAGCCTTTACTAAATGAACACTTCAAAACACACAGTTGCATTTTTTCCGATGATATTTCATACCCATTTAAAAGGCACGGAATAAATAATAAAAATGTACATATTTAAAATTGTCAAAAATAAAGAGATATATTATTTCTTGCGACAAGTCAAAAATGGGGACTGCATTATAAAAGAGGAAAAAATTTGTACTGTTTTTTGGGCTCTGAAAGTGGAATCGCATTATACAAGATGCACATTATAGTAGAATAAATACGGTAACATTTTGTTGAGATGATTGATAAGATGAAGAATTTGCTATAAAGGTCACTAGATTTTCTGGAAGCACATGAGTCATGGAAGCAGCAGAGATTAGAATCAAATTTTCATTCATTGCTTCAGAAACTCTTGAGTGGAGTGAAGCGAGGGGGTCTGCCACCATTTTAAATGAAGGCTAAAATACCCTGGTTATGATGCATTTGTCCCAGTTGTGATGTCAATAACTAAGATGTTTTTCCCTGAACCTAATTTGTCTAGGTTATATGAGGTGCGTTCAAGTTCTAAAGTCTCCTAATTTATTTTTGAAAAACTATTGACCCTAGAAAACCTGAAACTCCCTTCATTTGTCCACATAGTCGACCTCTAGCCATACACATTTTTCACAATGCTGACGCCACAATTGCATCGGCGCTGCAAACACTTCAATAGTGGTCTGTTTTGCCCACTAAAATCCGCTCGATGAACAAAAGCTTTATTCTGTTCTTGCATAAGCGATTTTCCAGTAGACTAGTTCCTAAAAAGCGTTTGCGGCGGCCTACCAATCATGGTGTCAGCATTGTGAAAAATATGTATGGCTAGGATATTAACCAGGTTTTCTTTATAACTGGGATATTCTGTAATGGCCATCCACAGATAAAATTCAAGGACCTAAAAATCTGGTTTAGTGGATGCAAGGCACTATAGTGCTAATAATACCATAGTTGCTATTTTTGTTCTTTGCATCTTTATGGATAACTAAGAAAGGGACTCCAACACAATCACTGAATTATGATGTTTATTCTGATTAGAATATAAGTGAGATGAAGTTTGATTAAATTTAAAAAATTATGACAGGAAAATAAAGGATTAAATTCAAAATATTGGGAATAAAATCTAGCATTAACATTAAATCATTTCCAATCAAGTCCAACAATATCCCATATAATAACAGAGGAGGGAAAAAATTTAAACTGAACTTAACATTAGATAAGATGAAGAATTTTTTCTGAATGGGGACTATTTGGGTATTTGTTGTATTCATGATTTGAAATTTAACATAATTCTGTTTCCTAAAAGGCTGAAACAGTTAAAAAAAAAAAAAGGATGAAGACCGCTTGTAAATAAGGCAACAAAAATATTATACAAATTTGCCCATATTCAGCATTTTTATTGCCAATAAAAGAAAGACTAAAATTTTCTGAGCGATCATAATGAGAATGCAAAAGATACATACATACGTACCATGAGTGAAACATTACCAAATTTCAAAAGCTTTAATAGCCATTAAAATTCTTTACAATAAAATATCATAAGGTGGTAATCATACATATATAGGTAAATCATAGTGATGAACTTACTAATATCCTAGAGAACTAATAGCTACTGTTTAAAAGTAGATACAAGACATTATTTTAATGTTCACAAACAGAAACCATTAAGCAAGCATGTATAAACAAATTGACCCATCTCCCATTTCAAATATTTACACATCTGATTAGGAGATATATACACATAATTAGTTTATGGTGGCAACATCATAGTAACATCACAGTATAGATTCTATTTTTTTGGTTCTTTTTAAGATTATCTAAGAATATCCTTTAGATAAATTCTCACATCTTTTGAGTGACAAAATCTAATGTCTTCCTGGTGTTTCCTAAAACCTCGCCAATTTTCATTTATTTTTTTAATTCTAATTATAAAAAAAAAATAATAAATAAATTAGGGCCATACATGGGGAAATATTAATCATCATTATCACGATCTCATATGCCTTACAGTCTCTAACATTTTGATATCCCTGGTGCCAGTTCCCCTTTACACTCCCCATTTACAATGCCCTGTAGAGTAAAGAAATCAAACATGTCAATAACGGCTTTGATTTTGTTTCAGGAGAGCAGTGTCCTTCCTACTACAGTCAAATCTCAATATCTTGAAATTTTTTTATTTTCCTATTAATTCAATGTAATTTGCCCTCGTTATCTCGAAACATTTTTTCAGAAAACCTTGCTATATTGGATTTTAGTTTTAATTTTGGCACCTATGGCATTATTATCATTTCTTTGTACAATACATTTATTAACCTAAAAATCTCAATTAAAAGTAACCCTCCATGTCTCAACCTCTTTATCTCGAATTTTTACGTTCCCATGAAATTCGAGATTTTGAGGTTCGACTGTATATTCTGTGCTGAAAGTTAAGCACAGAAGTTACTCTTCAGGAAAATGCAGAGTGGATTAGCTTGCAGTACAAAATCTGAGAATAAAATGAGCGTGCCTTTTCATGAATTCAATGAGAAATGAGACAGAAATCAAACAAGAGGATCTTGCAATTACTGAAAAAAATACTTTTATTTGACCAAGATGAAGAAATGTGAACATGGAAATTGTATCGATACCCTTACAATCTGAATAAAACAGATTCAAGTTTAATTTCTAAACTGTCCAATCACAAACTAAAGTTATAGCAATTCCAATCCAGATACCATGGAATCAAGTGTTGTTGCATGCACACGTTATATATCTTGTAGGGCAGAAATAATTGTTGAAACAAAAAAGAATTCACCAATAACTCTTTTAGTTACTCCAAAAAAAAAAAAAAGGGGGGGGGGGAAGAGAGAGACTGAGAGAATTATTTAAAAATTATTCTCATTTGCTAAGCAGCAAAGCACAGGGTTATGCATGAAAACTTATGCATTCCTTCTATTGGCAAAAGATGCTTGCAATGAAGATTTCCAAACGACCCTCTTCGAGAACCATTTGCACGATGGATTTGCAAAAGAGCCAAGCTGACCCCATATCACCAAAACATATCACAACAGGGAAAATCTCTGAAGAAAAAGAAAATGCGCATCATGGCAATTAGTTATCGATTTTTCTCCCTCCATATATCATCATCTATCCAATACAGGATGAGATTTACAAATTTTTCAAAGACGAAAGCATGGTTAATTTGAAGAGAAATTGGCGAATAAGCATCCACGTGTCTAAATGTGGATTAAGGCTGATAGTAGGGGTTAGAAAGAACAAACATCCATGCCACTGTAGGATTCGAACTGCACCTAATGAATACGTGAGCCAGAGGACAGTGCTCTAACACTCTTGGCCACCAAGTGGTGTCCTTGACTTATGGCAGGGTTCATTCCAAGATCTCCATCATAAGTTGATTCTGATGTAAGCTGAGGATCTTGCTGTTGTTTATTAGTTTGATTTCTTTATCTGTTATAATATTTTCATAAATTAGATTTCTCTTACTGGACCTGATAGGATTATGACAAGATACAAAACTAGCAAAAAGTTAGAGGTGGGCAGATCATGGTAGCAGCTATCACGAATTGATTGCAATTACTGGCAATGATATAACGCATAAACAAAAGAAATTTGATACAGTTATGTATATGCTTGTTGGCAAAAAGAGAGTTTCAATTATAATTTTTGACTGTCATAAGTATATGTTGTTGTAAGTTGAGAACTGCCTGCATATATTATTATTATTATTCTATTATATAATTAAAGTTAGTATTATTAATAAAATAATTAGAACAACGTGAAATACTGACTATTAGGCAATATGAGTAAAATGATTCACTACTCCTTATAAATCAGTCATTTACTTGTATCTATAGGGTGTCCCAAACGGTCATTTACAATCTTTACAGACCATGACAAGTTTTACGTAGGAAGTTGTGTCCGAAAATCAAACTGTGGAGTGCTACAGCAACGTGACCGACATGCAAAAACGTTAACATGATTTTATTAACTTGCGTTTCGCTGCTTGTCCATTTCCATCCACAGCCCCATAAACATAATGCATATCGACCAATTCTTCATTACTGAACCGATGCATCCTGCTCCTGCAACTTCCTTGCCTGAAATGATCCCGCTTTCCGCTCTCTAATACCAAGGTCTTTTGGTATATCCATGTATATTAAATCCTTTACGGAAAAACAGTTTGTTTATGTGTCTCCTATTGATAAGTCTTTCTATCCAGTCTTTATTCTATTTAGTACTATGTAAAAACCTCTGAGATTTAAGATATTCCATGTTTAAGCAATGAGAGAGAGGGTTAGCTCAAAGTGTTTTTGATATGTCCATATTCACCAAATGTAATACTCTGTCCTTTTCAAAGACTGTCCTTAGTAAAATCATAGCATCTCATCAGTTTTTTAGTCTTAAGTCAAATCCCATACTTCACCATTTTGTTCTTGGGCAACTGGTAAGAAGAAAACTCTCACTTAGAAACAAAATCAGTGTTGGCGAGTGATAAGTTTTAAGAGGTGCCAATACAACCTAAGTATCATTAATTATTGTATTTTCATTTCTTACTACATATTGTAAGATTTATATCAAAGTTGAAATCAGAAATGCATATTTCCTTAATTTAAAAATCAAATTAATAACAGAGATAAATCTGTATTTAAAAGTCTATTTTTTTTTTTTAAATTTATAACATATAACCTTTAATTGGAATCAACACTACTTCAGGTGTAGTGACAGCTTTTAATAGTAAAAATTCCGAAATACAAGGCATATATGAGATTCATTCGTCTTTATAGTTGCTGTAATGCAAGTGGAGTATTTCAACGTGTCTCTCTAACTGTAAGACAAATGCTCAAATATTAGAAAAGTCTTTTTAAAACACCAGCAAGGTCACTCAATGTAAAAATTATAGTTGAACAAAACAGTCATTTTGAAAGAAATAAAATAAATAATAAACATTTATATACAGTCGAACCCACCTATAACGAACAGGCAGTTATAGCGAAGTTAATTAAACTCCCCTAATGACAGGTTTGTTGAAACAGTATAAATTTTTCTCCAGCTATAATGAAATCTGATGTAATGAAAATACAGTTATAAAAGAATCATTTTATAGATTATTACACAACTTTTGTTTGGATATAGTGAAAATTCTGAAAAAATAAACATTTTTTCGTGTCTAAATTTGGCATCAGGTTAGTTCATTTGGTAGGAACAGAGGGCGAATCAGGAATGCAGTAGTAGAGAAACAGGAAGCACTTCTGGGACTACTGCTATTGCCTAGCAACAGCCGAATTCCACGTGTACAAGAGTTCTGTTGCTCCTTGCATCAGCATTTTTCGAAATGATGGTAAAAGAAAATGCTTAGCGCTGAACTCAAAATTAAGATCATAAAGATAATAGAAGCTGGGAAGGAGAAAAAGGGACGCATTGTTTGGTTGGTTTGGTATTAACGTCCTTTTCAACTGCTATGGTCATTTCAGGATGGTGTTATAGGGGCCGCAAATTTTGCCTCGCAAGGGTTCTTTAACGTGCAGCCAGCAAACGACTACACGGGACCAACGGCTTTACTTCCCTTCCGAAGGAAGTGCGTGATCTCAGGATTTCCCCCTGAAAAATCCTCGTCGTCCTCGGCCGGGATCGAACCCGCGTACTCCGGCATCAGAGGCGATCACGCAACCGCTGAGCCACCGAGGCCGATCATTGTTTTTGTTTATTAAAAAATATTGAAAAGCATACAATTGTGTGGTTTTTCTTTGTCAAACGTAAAAGAAATCCACTTTAAATAAAAATAAATTTGCTATATCCATTCTACATTTATAAAGAAATACGGTTATAATGAACAAATTTATAGACATTTAAAAATTCATTATAAGTGGTTCGACTGTATATTAGAACCAAACTCGGCATAGAGGAATTTTTAACAAATGGATTTATGCTTTTCAAATTGACTGTTTTGTTAGAACTTACTTTTCTCGGAAATCTAAATATTAAATGATTCATGATGGTCCCAACATTGTTTATTTAACATGTACTGATGTTCTATAATAAACAAATGCTCTCTAAGGAAACTTCATTTTAAGGCATTCTCACAGAAAAAAAGAAATAAAAACATGGAGGTGGGAGAGTGAAGATATATGTGAATGATATTTTAGAAATATGAATAGATTTGTTTTGTCTTGATTGAACAAGTTTGTTTTTTTCTTGTTTGTTTGTTTAAAATAATGAAAAATAAAACGTGACAATAAATGCAGCATGCCCATTAATTTAGAGAGATAATTTGCATAAGAAGTAGAGCATATGTTTAAAATGCACTTTCAATTATAGAGGCCATTATTTATAAGGAATACAGTTTTTAGAATGAAGATGAGAGATTTTCCAAAAATGAATTATATTACATAAACTTTTACAGATTGTAAAAAACCTTATAAAAATAAAGGAAAGTTCGTGAATTAATGAGATAATAAAACATGTTAGGGCAGCTGGCAATAGTGTTAAAGAAAATTTTTCCAGTCTTAATGGATTTTCTGCATCTTCAATTATTGGATCAAAAAATCTGCAGAGGAAGATGGAACACGGCTTGATCTGTAAACAAAAAAAATTTATCCAGTTATAACAAAAATTTTTGGGAGGGCAGTGAAGGAATGGATGATAAAGTAACCATTATTTAAGCAGACATCTACAGAGATTAATACAATTCAAAAATTAATGATTAAAAATCAAACACACGTCTTGTTTTCCACAACTCAAGTCTGCTTGAAGATTTTTCAATATACGAGGTGCTTTTGAAAAGGATATCGTGAGAAACCTAGTGATGTTCTGCACCTTAAAATAAACACAAGTTTCCTCATACGTTTTGTCGAAATTGCATTCCTTAAAGGAGTAAACAGCTCATGAAGTTTGGTTAAACTCCACCCATAACGTAAACAAAAACGCATGAAAAAAGTAAACACCACCACGTGTATTAATAGATTTCTGCGAACTACCTGTGCACTAATGTGTTGGCCCTAAACTTAACCAACACATTAGTTAAGTTGGTTTTTGGCCAACACTAGTTGGCCCTAAACTCCGCCCATCTCTCACAGCCTACTGAAAGATTTGTAATTACTAATACACTGTCACAATCGATTATTTGTTTTGATTAATAAGATGGTAAACAAGTAATTGCCTCGACAAACAAGAAACGTATCAGTAGTAAAATGTATGTTCTGTCCGAACCTCATTTAGGCCTAAGTAAAATGGTCATTGACGCAATTTTTTTAATGCAAGGTTTCTTTGTTTTAAAATCGAGTGACAATTGAAAAAAAATCAGGTTTAATTTAAGTATGTTTTCGATCATGCAGTTTCATTAGCCTAATTTGGCTTTCCTGTGAGAGTGGTTGAGTTTTGGCTCAACACATTAGTGCATAGGTAATTCACAGAAACGTATTAATGGAACACGTGGTGGTGTTTACTTTTTTCATGCACTTTTGTTTACGTTATGGGCGGAGTTTAACCAAACTTTACGAGCTGTTTACTCCTTTAAGGAATGCAATTTCGACAAAACGTATAAAAAACTTGTGTTTATTTTAAAGTGCAGAACATCGCTAGGTATCTCACGACATCCTTTTCAAAAGCACCCTGTAGAATTATATTTTTTCTTTTTTAAGTAAAAATACAACTTTTCAATGTTTAATTGTAAAACCAAACATTTTACAACCTAGAAATTTTTAACTGGAGAGAAATTAGATTTTTCATAAGTTTCTTTTATTTATGAAATGGAGAGTTCCCTGTACTTAACTTCTTGATGAAGTTGATGGAGGCCTTGCGGTACATAGAGAGAAAGAAATCACACAGAATTCAGACCAGTTTTACTTTTTATTCCCGGCTTTAGCAAAGATACAAATGAAGAGGCATGCAAGACGCCTTAGATACAGATTACAATGGTATAAACAGTCACTGATTGGTTGGATACAAAACAGGTAATTTGCTAAAACTATATATTATGGTGGTAAATAGGGTGTGTTTGTTTAATGCGACAAAAGCAAGAAAATTAACATAACCATGTTTGTTTAGTCTCATCAAGTGCAGCTGAAACTGTATGTCTTCATCTACTTTTCCACATAGGCACCTTGACGATTTAGGCATTTATCCCAATGCAGCACCAGTTTCAGAATACCCCACTCATAGAACTCTGTCGGCTGTGAATATAACCAATGGCACACAGCAGATTTGAGTTCCTCATCAATCTCAAACCTCTGACCACCCAGAAATCTCTTCATGGGACCAAAGAGATAGCGGTCTGAGGGCGCTCTGTCCAGACTGTAGGCTCAGTGGCCCAGAACCTCCCAACCAAAACGGACCAGTTTTACTTTGATGACGTTGCTCATATATGGGTGTGCATTGTCATGAAGAAGTCAAACATCATTTCCTCTTCCTGAATAGCATGCCACAGTTTATCAACATTTCACAATAGGTAGCGGTGGTGATGGTTGACCCATGAGGCAGGAGGATGCCTTGCATATCTCAAAAAACTGAGTATAATCTTCAGAGCTGAAGGAGAAACTTTGCCTTGCATATCTCGGCAAGTAGGATGCCTTGCATATCTCAAAAAACTGAGTATAATCTTCAGAGCTGAAGGAGAAACTTTGAAAAAAATTATTGATGTAAGGAGGTTAAATATTAATTAAATTTGAAATGAATTTATCTCCTTATAATGGGGAAAAAATTGTGAAATATTAAATTTTTCAAGTTTGGTGACTCTAATTTAATTTTTGTTTTATTATTTCACAATTTTTTCCCCATTATAAGGAGATAAATTCATTTCAAATTTGAAAAAAATTGTTTGCGAACTGGCGAATGCAGATATTTCCACAACATGCTTGCAGTTTTAGGCTCACGTGCTGAAGTGCTAGACCCAGGATTCATCTCCTGTAACATTGCCATTCAGAAACATTTTCTTCCTAGTTTACCGTCGAAGATATTGCAGACTGTATGCCATTTCTGTTGCCAGTCTGTTATGGCGTCTGACGTTTTGGAATCTACACATCAGTGTTTTCGATTACCCGCTTGAAGGCATGAGTTCTCATGAGTTCATTTGTAATCATCAGTCTGACCTTTCATGGCATCGTGATTCGTAATGACGGTTTGTCACTTTCGTCGCAATAAACAAACACACCCATAGTTGTGATTGGTTGGAACACGATCAGGATTAGTAGAATGCAAAGAGCGAATTAGAAGAATAAGAATAATCACATTAGGATGAAAATGTCAGTAAAATAAGAATATGTTATATTTTTAGCAATATTAATGTTTTGTATTATTAATTTCTTTCCATTGGTCTCTGTATCTGTTTATTTATATTCTTGCAATTTTTACCTTGTATGAATAAGATAATTATTCTTAACAATTTTTACTGCGATAATAATAATAAAAAAAATAAAATAATAATAATAATAATAATAATAATAATAACAACAACAACTTAAAGACATGTATATTTCTATAATCAGCAAAATACAGAGTGATTTTGTGCAGTAAGTGGTTTCATTTCTTTTTATGTCATTTTGCATACTCAGTTTTTGGTAACCTCCTCTCTATAATGAAAAATCATATTTTATGACAATTAACTTTAGAATGCCATTCATTATTTCACCCTTTTACTGCTTAATTAAATTTCATGGTCCTTCCCGATATAGTAGAACCTTGATAAATCAAATTCCTCCCTAATTTATTCAAAGTTTCAGTCTATTCGCTTTTGCCCTGGGACTAAAACCTCTATAATTCAAAGTAAAAGAACCACCATTATCAAATTTTATTTGAGGAAAGTCAACCTCTATAAATCAAAGTTAACGCAAATAAATTCACCACAAATCAAATTTTGTTAATCTGGACCTCTAAAGGGTGAACTAAAACAACCCGGGCAAGGGTGAACTAAAACAAGAAAAGTAATAAAAAAGTTCATACATTATTAATGTATGTCCACAAATATTTAATTTCCATGGAAATGGCAATAATTATATGCAAATCAGTGTGTTTTTTTCTGTTGCAGAGTTACTTTTCAGCGAGTGTATGCAACAGCGGTACAATGGTTTGGTATTCATATCAGAAACGAGCTGAGATGGTCTTCACATAAGGAAAAGCACATGGGAATGGTCAAGAGGCCGCATGCATGTACCAAGAAAAGTACCATAACAGACAGCACCACCCGAATCATAAAACATTTGCAACAGTCTTTCAGTGTTTGTGTGAGAAGGGATTCTTTGATGGATGAGGCGAACACGAAGGGCATCCACAATATGTTTGTACAGCTTCAGGCAAGTGGTCTGCCAGCAAGGCTCAATGACTGTGTTGGTAATCTTATGAGAAAACAGGTACTAAATCATCTGCAACGTGTGCAAAGATTATCACTAGTGGATTTTGCTCCACAGGAAAGGTTTTGTCGCTGGTTTTTGTAAAAAGGCAACTTCGAATATCTTTGTATTGTTTATTTTATCTTGGTGGCTGACCCACTATGTTGCCATGGGTAAATGGGAAAGGATTAGCCTCTATTCAAGGTTGCCCTTTAATTAATGGTAAGCTAATCAAAGCCTCTTAATCCATGAAGGCTTTGACTCCCACTATGACCTAATTCAGCTTTGTTTTGTATCTGAATATTATATTTTACACTATTTCGCTTGGAAGACATGTTTAATGCGCTGTGAATTAATACTGCTATGAATGAAATCACTACTTTTAAAAACAGGTGCTGGCAGTTGGAGGCTAATGGCTAACGTAATTGGCTGAATTTGAACTAGGGTATGATGTTTATCGCTCAAATAACGCCATCTGCCATCTTATAATAGAAGGATTGTAAAGTTACGTTTTTTTTTTTTTATTTTACTGTAACCTCGATAAATTGCAGCACTTTGCTCTTCGATTCATCAAGGTTCTACAGCAGGGTTCTCCCCAGGCCCTTTTGAACGGGCGCGCCGCCCGGCTGATTTTGGTGACCGCCCGGCTGAATACACGAAAAACTGCACAACATTGCATAATATTTCATTTGTTTTTAATTTTTCTCCGCCCGGTTATTTTATCTTACCACCCACCTGATAAAATCTTCTGGGGAGAACACTGTACAGTATGATGAAATTATTCACTTCTCACAGCATAAGGTGCAGTTTTTTAAAGGCTGTGGGATAATCCACTTTCTGCATGTAAAGATAATGAAATTTTGGCTGCATATATCTGCTTTACGCAACAAAAAAGTTAATATATTGTAAATGGTAAAAATGACTGGATGAATTTTCTTTATACAATAACTGGATATCTTTTATTTGGCTTAGTTTGCATCAAAAATTTCAGAATAAAGCCTTAAATATTCTTTTATGAAAGACCCCTCATATTCTGATCATTTGAATCAAAATCAATTGAAAAAATTGAGAAAACAACAGAAATAATTGAATGAGTACAGTAATAGGCGAGCTACCATAATCTCATGCAAATAACCTCCCTGTTTCCTGTGATTTTTTACATTCAAAAATCGTAATGTGGATTAACTGAGTGTGCAGTTTTAAGTGTATATTCTTCCCAAAAATTTGCTAAAATTTTATTTTTTAATTCATTTCAAATAAACTGAGTAAATCGAGGATTTGAGTGGGTCTAATGGAATGATTCCGATGTATGAAATATTTATTTTAATGATTAAATCTAGTTTCATTTGTCAAATTTAGTACCATTTTAAAATTTGATGAGAGTGATATTCAAATAAATTCTTTATTACTCTACAGCAGTTTATTATTTGTTAATTAATTGCAGGTAAGCTAAAAAGCAGAAAGGTAAGAAGCGGGTTATTTACAACAAAAAAATTATTTTTATACACAATAGATTATGGTACATGGAAGAATGTCAGGAAGATTGTGTGATAAATAGCAAGGAGATAGGGAAGTTGAACTTGCCATTACTTAGCCCTCCCCAACTCTAAAGTCTGTTTATTGCCAGCCCAGATGATCTAAGGCAATAAGCTACTTTCTTTTGTTAAGGCTCAAAGATATTGCACAAGGAATAGAGGAGTTAGAGTAGTAGCAATACCCGATCTATCAGGAAAAAAAAGACAGTCTCAACAGAGAAAGTGATTTTCTTTATGATTTTCTTGTATACTGTATTTATCTGAATATAAGACGAGGTTTTCCCCCCAAAATTAGAGGGCAAAAAAAAAAAAGGTGGATCGTCTTAGAATCGGATCTTTACCCCCGAGAAGTGATGCGGTTGGCTTCACTGCAAAAGCCCATTGCTGCTTTATCTGTGTAGCCAAGCTGACAGGATTAAAAATGTCTGGTGTGAAGGTCCAAAATCTTTATTAAAAAGAAGAGGACTGCTCGTTTTGGATCCCGTGAGGCAGCATTTAACTAAAAAAGTAAAACAAGATGTTAAGAATTCTAATTGAACTTGCAATTATATCAGGAAGTATGACATGTCAACATCATGTTTTAGATGTTGTGATAAACAAAAGATTATCTCAGGAAGAATAAACAAACAAGTTGATAGCAGGTAATCACAGTCTTAACAAACAGGGGGAAAAAAACAACAAACCTTCTGTAAGTCTGTTGGGGACATGAATCAGTCTGCATGGGATGTCATTTCTATAGAGAGCCTCATTAGGGAATTTAAACAGTATACTGCATTTCAAATGATTAAATGTCACATAAGATGGATGACATCATGTGGGAGGAAAATCTTAATGATGATTAGATGAAATCTAAAATTATTTTGCTATCAGAAGAAAATGTTATTAATACTATTAAATCAGTTTTTATTACTTTGAACTGTTTTAAATACTACTAGTATAAAGGCGCAATTGTTCATTTTTAAAAACAAGTAATTGCAATTGGTTTATTAATTTACATTTAAGTGTTAATGTGTAATATCTCCCATTCATCCATCCCTGGTAATACAATATTAGTAGAATTTCAATGCCTTGGGAATACATATAGTTCATTTTTTTGACTTAAATTTTTTTTTCTAGAAATACTTGCAAATTTTGGAGGGTCGTCTTTATTTGAGGTCATCTAAGAATCGGGTAAATACGGTAATTTGTCTAGTTTTTTTGGACTGCTTTGTGTTTTATGCATTATTTTTAGTAAAAATTTGTAAATTTTTTTAATATTTTATTGTATTAAAAAATATTAAATAATTTGCCAATTTATTTAAAAAAATCAAATACAGTGCGCGCCGCTTAATGTGATCTCGGTTAATGTTATCAATCGGCTATTGCCATCATTTTTGCTTGGGACGGCACACTTGTTTCTAAATACACACTAAATACACTGTTTATTGCGATCAAAAATTTGGATAGTGTTATTAAATTTTTCCCCTAAATATAGTAAAAATATTTATATTGGCCCCCGAACTCCGCTTACAATAGCTACGCTAATAGTTAAGCCAATAAATACTGTTTGGTGAGTAACAGCGCTTCACTATACGCGTATATAAACTCTAGAAGGGGTCATTCGGAATTTAGTACACACTGCATTCTTCTGTGAAGACACCCAATTTTCGCAGGAAAAGCATGTGATTTTTTTTTGTACTTTGGTAGGGGCGTTGAGCATATGAAACTCGAGGTTCCTGGTTCGAATCCAGGTCACAGAATTTTTCTTTCCGTTTTTTCAAGTAATATCATTCCTGATGTTTGGAGTATCAGCTCCTGTTTCTATTCATTATTTATTTTTTTGTACTAAAATTTTTGATAAATACAGATACAGATAAATAAAAGAAGCCTCATAATCATATGCTACAGCTACAACGTATTTCAAGCATTATTTTTTACAGGGTGATCCCAAACATTATTTTTTTTGCTTAACTTCATTGCTGGTACCCTATTTGCCTTCAGGAGAAAAAACCTTTGCTGAAATATATAAGGTGTAACATCCTCTTTATACCCCTGAAATTTCAGGATAATTTGTCAAGTCTTTTTCTAGATATTCGACAAAACGTCTAAAATCGAAAATATCAGATTACGTTAGGTTAGTTAGTGTATATGAGTATATTCTTATTTATTGCAGTTTTCAATCAATATTATAAGTTTCACTTTCAAAGACTGTACAGTGTAATGTAATGTTCCCACAATGCCTTTTTTTTTCAACTATTGTTATCAATATGGCTTGGTCCCAAAGTGATCACATTAAGTGGCGTGCACTGAGTTACGGGAATTTACCAATTTAATTTGAAGAATAATATATTAAAATTTTGTTATTAAAATAATAAAAATTCGCAGTAAAATTTTAAAAATAAACTAATAAATAATTACCATGAAAATATTGAGAATACAGCATTAAAAGTTTGTCAATATTAAAAATTTGTATTAATAAAAAATGCATTGAACACAGAATAGTCCAATATAAATTAGTAGCATGATATAAAAGTTGGAAACGAAAGGCTCTCTTTTCCGCCAGTGTACAAAATCTTTTGTTTCAGATTTTGAAATTAGCTTACTGGAACCACTTATTCGTGTAGTATTATCGCTGTAAGGTGGTTATTGCCTCAAGTAAACTGTGGGGTCAGTTGGCATAAACAGACTTTAGTACTACAAGTTTTTCTATACCCCCCTCCAATCTTCATTTCTTTTCCCTGAAACATGATTTGGCCAATGGATGATGACAAAAGATGAAAGTATACTCTGGTAATAACCTGAGATTTCAGAGAAGAATTCATTCATGGTTTAAAAAGAACCATTAGACTATGTGGGAACTACTGATGATCATTACTGACCAATTCAAATGAAGACTTAAATACCGGGTGTCCCAAAAATGACTGATGGATTTTGAAAATCAATAAAAAAAAAAGACGGAATGCGATAGATATGTATCGTTTGCAGCCTTATGCTTAAGAAATCAGGGAATTTTATCCCACCAAATTTAGTTAACATTTTCACCCACAGGTGGCGCTGAAAACTATGAAAAAATAAAAACCGGTATGAAAATGTTGCAAGG
Organism: Rhysida immarginata; assembly: GCA_023313115.1. Lineage (NCBI taxonomy): Eukaryota > Metazoa > Arthropoda > Chilopoda > Scolopendromorpha > Scolopendridae > Rhysida > Rhysida immarginata. The sequence goes on from JAHWFO010022369.1 coordinate 1,158,949, forward strand.
ACTGTTGCAAAACACCATTTTGGTAGAGCGGACTTGCAATCTCAACAGCACACGCTATCAGCTTGACGACGAACTATGGAATGGCGAGCTGAAATACTTCGTTTTAACTATACCTGTTACAGATTGCCTGCAGCGCCATCTCTTGGTAGAAATGGTAACTAAATTTGAAATTTGGTGGGATAAATTTCTCTGATTTCCTAAGCATAAGGCTGCAAACGATGCATATCTATTGCATTCTGTCTTTTTTTTATTGATTTTCAAAATCCATCAGTCAATTTTGGGACACCCAGTACGTATGAACTAAAGAGATATGCTGTTCAGATGATTACTTATAATTGTTTATATGAAGTTTTCTTGTTGAAGGTTACAGTTGGAAACTTAATATTATATCCCCCATATATCTTGCTGGGAAAACCTTTTTAGAAAAAAATAGAAACCAAATTTTGATAAATAATACAGAAAAATTTAATAAAATGGCTGACACATTTCGAAATATTTTCATCAAAAGAGTCAAACTTAACATAAAACAAAAAAAGATTACAGAATAAACAGTGACAGACATAAGAGAAAGGGCCGATCAGGATTATTTACCTTGTGATGGAAATGTGAACCAGAAAGAAAAATTGAAATAAGGTGATGAACAACATCAAACATTCCACAAATCTAATTGTTTGTTTAGCAGATTATCTTGATTCCAAATAGATTTCAGTGCTATCTATAAAAGCAATCGCTTTGATATTTTTTAATACATTCATTATACAGTAGGAAACAGAATGAATGTTTGATACGCAATGATATTTACAGATATACAAATATTATATTGACATTGGTATCCTAACTGATCATGGTGTAAAATAATTTTGATCATTACAATACATACTGCTAACGCGGCTTTAAAAAAATATGTTCGGAGCATCAACATTTGTAGGCTTCAGAGAAGTGCACAAAATAACCATATTAATATCATGATAGGGATATGGGACTACAGGTTAAGGAAGAAGGGTTCATGTTTTTCCTTTGTTAACACAATATATGAGTTGCAACATCTAAATCAGTTATCTGAAGAATATGCAAATATGTTGTATTAAGATATGCAAAAGTTAAACCTCCACAGAATGTTTGTCACAAAACCCTCTCAATGACTAGAATAATAAACATCTCCCATGATCGAATTTGTAAGTTGGCAATTTGAGTGGATACTTTCTAGTCATTTGCAATTAATGATTTGTGCATATAATTCCAAAGCAGATTCTACAAGCCTGACTCGGATGTTGCTATGGTCAATTAACGCAACAGCATCAACCCAGAAAACTGGTCATCTTACCACCTAAGGCTTAAACTCATAATAAAGAGAAGTTAACAAGAACTACTATTTACTTAATGATGCGATCACTTATTTTTGCAAACTCAAGGGTAGTGCTTTATAACTTATTTCTTTTTGATAATTAATATGAAGTTTAAAGGAAGGACTCTTTTAATATGATGTTTATTATGGTGCCCAGCACGAAAGAAAAAGGAAACTAGCATTTGCGTAAATGAAAAAAACTTGTTCAACCGCTCAAACATGTAAAGGAAGCGGGGAATTACTTATTACCGATGCCAGGAATAAGTAATACCCCGTTTCTTGTTCGTTTCCGATTGGTTGAACGAGGTTTTTTCATTTATGCATGCACCAGTTTCCTTTTTCTTTCGTGCCAGGCACTATACCTCTGCACACAATCACAATGACAGTCAGCATGGTCTTGGTAGCAGAGCCTACAAACAAAGTCATTTAGTCATTTTCCTCGAGGAAAAAAAATTAATTTTTCTTCCACTATGCTATTTGTAAAAGTTATGGAGTTTTTACCTTCAAAGAACTAATATTGATCTTTTTCAAGTTGACTGCAATCCTGTGCGAGTGAGCAAGCCAAGTCCATCCAGAAGAACCATGGAGGAAAGAGCATTAAAAGATATTGTTCCCCAGCTTTCGGAGAGGATCAACAAAATGTCGATTGTTTATCAACCAATTCCAAATACTTGCAAATGCAAGAGTGTTGACTTCAGAAAGCTCCTTAAAAATTATATCAAGATATCTCAAAAGTGATGCCTTCGAGTGGTTTACCGAATTTGTAAACAACAAAGATGTAAATTGGAAGGATTTAAGTATTGGTTTGTCCAGAGCTTTTACAAACTTTCATAGCCAAATTATATTGAGGAGAGACATCCTATAATTATAGCTCATCAACAATGATGTATGCTCTTACTTGAGCAATTATTGCAAACTACTAAAAGATATACAACAGGCATCTGACTTTGAAAGCTACTATGGTTGGTAAGGATTGCCAGCATTATTTTAAAGTAGCTACTTGTATGAAGAAATTAGTACAATTGAGGATGCCATAGAATACCTCAAAGAATGCACCAAGCTCAAGACAACCCATGTAAATTACCAATGGAAACTGGTAAATGGAGACTAGAAATGGAAAACGTAGGAAAACTTTTTAATCCGGTAAAATTGGGTATTTTGCCAGGCAATACAAGATAGGAAAAAGAAAGGAAACAACTCCTCTTTAAATTTCGTGGACAAGCAGGGAAAACATTAGCTTTTTGTCATAAAAAACAAATTAAAAACTTCAAAGTTAAGATTTTAATTGATATTGGCACTAGAGGCAATTTATCGAGTTTATTTTTGCAAACAAGGCCAAGCTCAGATCAGATGCAAATATCATCGCTAGAAAGGCATAGGTGATAAATGGGCAAGCTTTCCTCCAGGCAACTTAATGTAAAAAATAGCATATAGAGACATTGCATTTTTCTGAAAGGTAATTTTATCATATTACCCATTAAAAATTAAGATCTCGTCTTAGGTATGGCCAGACACCGGGGAAAGAAAAAGTGCTTTATTCCGTGGAAAGGATAATCCAGAATGTTGAACAATTGAAGGTCAGAAAATCACACCTCCACTGTATAAACATTAAACGACCAATTTATTAGGTGCACCATCTAAAATTGTGTTGAATCTCCTGTAGCCACTATTACTGCTAGAATTTATAGGGACATGGACTCCATAATTTCAGAATTTGACCTCCAAGTATTTTATCTCATTCCAAAATGTTGGCAGCAATAGCTATGCCAGATTGGACAGCTGGTAATTTAAAGTACACATCATCCTACAGATGCTAGATTTGATTTGAATCTAATCGAGCCTTAAGGCATGGAGTATTAACCTGTTGAAAATGCCCTCGTCTTGGCAAAGGAAAATGAACATGAATGAGTGAACCCATTTAGCAGCAAGATTCAGATAATTAGGCCACAGTTTCTAGTAATAGTAATTCAATAATTTAATTAGTATTACTAAAACTATTGCCTAATTATTTAAATTCTAATAATACAAAACAATTCTCCTTCAAAGGATTCAGATAGCTATCGTGTTTGTTCTATGGGATCAGTAGACAAACTTTGTCATGAAAACATTCCTCACACCTGTAAAGTTATCACTGTCCATGAGGAGTCCAACATTTTTTGCTACCGATGGCAAGACAGGATTCCTTATTTCAATATAAATCTAAATTGTTGGTCCATGCAATATTCTTCAGACTAATTATAATGTATTATAAGGTCTCTATTTCTCATATTAGAACAACAATACAAAGACCCAAAGACCTGTTTATTCTTCCAGTCATCAAAAGTAAGATTGCAGTGCTTGCAGGCCCACTGGAAGCCAATTTTTGTTTTTTGGCTGTTACATGTTGTTGAATGTCATTGAATGAAAAGAGTGTCACTGAATCTAGCAACTTTTTGCCCTCAATGTACATAGCTATTATTGATGAATTGTTTAATTTCACTACTATGTTCATTGCTCATATGCCCTGTCATCAAATATCTGTTTTTTGTCCAAGTTCAATTTTCTGGTTCAGTGCTTTTTTGCATTTTCTGATATTCTCAAAAGACTTTAACACCCATCGTTTGAGAAATTTCTAAAACAACTGCCTGTTTCTGAGTTGCCAGATGCGGAGTGCACCAACTATCATGCCTCTTTTGAATTTGTTCAGATCTATTCTTCCTTCCACTGCTAACTCAAAGAAAATAATCAGAATAACCAATTAAATATTTGGATGCAATAATCAGGCTTCTTTGACACACAATCACATCACCAGACTAATCCTCTTTCTTGAATGTAGATGTGCATAATAAATTGATTCAGTATGCAATTATTTTGCAATTTTTTGATTAATAATATCACTTTGTAAATTACAAACTGCAACACAGTCCAACACTTTAATTTTGCAAACTTCCTTTTCTTTTAGAAAAATGATCATTGTTCTACTCATATTATACAAAAAGCATTCAAAAAGTAAATTAATGCATCAGAAGTTATTTTCTACACCACAACAACGCTATCTGGCTGAAATTGTGAGGAGTCCTAGTTAGAACTTTCCGCTTCTGCTGTGCGAAGTTGCAAGCTCCGCCGTTAGGTAGCAGTAGGATAATGACGGCTGAAAATGGAGGATGTCAGTAATGCACGTTACAAGCAGTGTGCTGTCATCAAATTTCTAGTTTCCTGGTGAGAAAATGTCGGAAATATCCGTAAGCAGTTGTGTTAGGTGTACAGACGTGTTTGGTCTGAGAAAAACTGTGCGACATGCTATTTCAGCACGACAATCCGAGGCTGCATACCAGTCTAGAAATCGTGAAGTAATCGCAAAATTTGGCTTCACCGTGTTGCCTTATCTACTCTACAGTTCCAACTTAACACAATCGGATTTTCACGTGTTTGGCCCTTTAAAAATGCACTGTGTGGGATCCGATAACAATGTCATTTTTGTGCGCACTGTGAAAAAGTGGTTGCGTGAGCAGGACCAAAAATGGCACCTAGGGAGAATACACGCTCTTCTGGAACACTGGCATTAAGCCAAAGAAACAGAAGGAGACTTCCTCGAATAATAGTCAGTCGAACTGATGATGGTAGCCATGTAATGACCAAATTGTCCCATAATTTCAGAAAAAAAAATGGCAGAGCATTACTTTTTGAATGTTCCTTGTAAATTATGTAATGGTTTAAATAAATTTAAAATAAATAATTATCTAAACGCCCAATACACTTCCATTAGATTTCATATTTTATTGAACTAAGCTTACTGCATTAGCAATACATGTAGTATATAAATATTACACAAAATTAAAAAGAAAAAAAAAAAAAGAAAAGAAAGAAAGACCATTTAGCTGTCATACATTTATCTGTCTTTCAAGATCTTCATTTATTCTACAATGTAGTCACCATTGTACTTAAAAGATCAAGAAATTAAGTTTTAAAGAATTTAAATTTGTATCTGTATATGTGTAATTTTCATTTACTATATATTTATTCCACATTTTTTTCAGTATATCTTCACATCAATATCAATTGACACAATATATAAAAGATTAGTAAAGAATGAACCAATCTTATATGCTGCACTACCATACTCGGCAATATCGTTTTAGTTAATTATATTTTAAAACTACATTTATCAGTTTATAGCTGTATAAAATTAAATAGTTTAATAAAATTGACAATTATTTTCAGTTTTTATCAAATAGAAATGTTTCACATAGGTAAGAATATGTAATTTCCAGACTGAAAATATCAATTATGCTTCTCAAGTAAATGGGAAAATAAAATAAAGACCATTTGCACATCGTAAAACTTTTAAACATACACGTACACAAGCAAACATCACTCACAAGAAAAACTAATAAATGAAAATAAATTAATGAAGCCAAAACAAAATTTCTTCATTTAAATTATGTACATAATAATAATAATAATAATAATAATAATAATAATAAAGGCCTCACATTTTCATAATGTTGCAGAAAATAAAAAATGCATCTAAAAATAATTTATAAATTACATACAAATATTGATTGGATAGTTAGAAATTTCAAAAAACTTAATATAAGACATTAAATATGATACAGTTATTTTTTTTTTTTAAAGTCTATAACATTAGTACAGTGTTAAATAAAATAGCTTTTGTTGTTACAAGGAGAAAAATATTAAATCCAATTAAATTAAAACCACGAATCAAAATATATTTCATTTAAATTACTCTAATATTAGAAACGGAATTCCAATAAATAGATTCCCTCCTCCCCTATTAAATATATCTTACAAAGGCAATATCAATGACATTCTATTCCTTTTTAAATTGCTGTCACAGTTCTCTTTTAGTATGTGAAATTATAAACTCGGTCAATACAAAAAAAATAAAATTTATTTAAGGGTAATATCAATAATTGGACTAAACAATACCATTTGATTATCTTCAAACCTTTTTTTTTTTTTTTTTTTAGTAGAATGATTAAGCTTTTAATATTTAAAGAGAAATATAGAACAGCCCAGAGGTTTATAAAAAAAGTATTCACATACCAGAAAAAGAGCATTAGAAAAGACACCAACATAGGCGAAAATTTCACAACACCAGTTTTCCATTTAACGACTTTTGGGGGTTATCCCGAATCTGATTTGAACCGATTGGTCGCGTAAATTTGGAAAACACGGTGTCTGAAGTAGTTGATCTTCAAACATTTCTCTCTCAACACAATGGAAAAGAGGACACCATTCACTTTGATCATGTTCACACTTTGAATTTCTTACTGCATCGTTTGTATGCAGTAAATATATGATTTACTAAATTTTTAAAACCTAATTTATTAATAAATTCACAAAAGGAAAACTTGTGTCAGCGAACACCAGCTACAGCATCCATGAATCTCCATCTGAATTGGCAGAATGCATAGCAAAATATATCATATCCAATTGGTTAAATCTGTAGAGAGAAAAAAAAGCAACAGCCCACACCCAAAAATCACTTGGAAATCAAACCTCTCTAGATCTTGAAAACCCACCTGAAAAACACTTAAAGGATGCATGTGTAAAAGGAAAACGAGTGCAAGTTTCAGAAAATCGCTAACTGGAAAACAGTGAAAGTTTCAGAAAGTCACTGAAAATTTTCAGGAATTACAAAGAAGCTGAAAAGCTGGTCAAAGACACTAAATGGAAAACGGGCTTAAGGGATTCTTCGAATGGCCTCCACAAATTAATGTACACTTAAAGAGTTTTTCAAAATTTGAAATTCTTCTTTGTTCTAAATAAAAACATGGGAATATACTAATGCAATTCAAAGGTCATCTGATTATTTAAAAAGAATAAATTGGTTCTGATTATTAAAAAAAAAAAAGAAGGGAAAAGATAGATGTATTGTAAAAAGTACTTCTTAACAAAGTAAAATGTCACAAGTTAAACTAATGTTAGGTTAGATTAGACCATTTTTTCCAAACGGTGGTTGCAGCACAGTATCGGTCCTCAGAATATTAACAGGGAAAAATTTATTTTGCCTAAATTCATCAAAAATACACTTAATTTACTTTATCATTAAGTGTAAATTGTACTTCATATAATATAGTGGGTTGCACAAAAAAAAAAAAATTCAAAAAAATACCAGTCCACAGATTGATGGCATAAAACTGGCTTTCTTGCCAAAAGTGCAGTCCTCTGAAGATAATGGACTCGATGTATATAAAAGGTAGATTCCGCATTCTCTTGTTAACATTGCCACTAAAGCAAAGCCAATTGAAGCCATGACAGTTCTGAGCAGGAGTGAGCCGTGAGTAGTTAGTTGTCTGGCTGCTTTGTTTTTGACGATTTTCGGCCCAAGGAATAATTAATTCAACATCATTCCTCAAAGTTGTTCTGCATAGAACTGCACAAATAGCCACGAAAAAGGACCAGGAATCACTTTCCACAAGCATAAATCAAAAATACATAACTGAAATGAAAATAGGTAACTGAAAAATGATCGAAACAAAGTTGAAATTGAAACCATGATCAAACAAATTGTTTATAAAATATAATAAAATACTTAGTTAACGAAAAGATAAAGTTATCACGCCATGATTGGTGTATGAAAGAATTACTAATCAGCTACCCTCAGGTTTAGCCATGTGTGTTGCGTCATTTCGTTCACTTTCGGCCATGACGGTTCTGGGAGGCAGAGCTTCCCAATTGGCTTCAAGTATGGCCACCTGTGTCGGGTCTATCTTTAATATACGTCATTGAATGGCCTACTAATAATATTCATATATACTAAAATTTCCTCCAGATACAAACTGCATCTTACAAAATCACTGAATGATATTTAGACTTATGAGTTTTAAAACTCCCCCACCCAATAGAGAGAGAGAAAAGAAATTTTAAGGCTGCTGAATTATTTTAAAAATTCATTAAATAAAATTTTTCATTATTGTTATAGATAGAATTTTATTCCTGCCCTTTGTAGAATTCTTTGCCCATGATGATGGTGTTACACCGAAATGTGCCATCTTCATTAAAAGTAAATTTAATTTTGTTTAAAATGAAAGATGAAGGGATCAATTATTCAGCATAATAAAAACTTTCATTTTGAACTCGAAATTAATAAAATATACGAAAAATTTCATTCCTCTCTCTCCCCTGCAATTAAGAGGGATGCAATTTTTCTAGTCCATTAGGATATGATGAGGTATGAAGGAGTGCAAAAGTGCTTCGGAAGCATGAATTGCATTGCCGAAGTTTCTTTCAGTTTGTGCATTTACACACCTTAATGGAAGAGTTTGAATGCATGCTGCATAGAAAATAGATTAGCGAACTATTGAGAATGTAGAATGGCTCAAGACTAAATCAAAAGTACTTCTTTCAGCGACAAGATTCCCAGCAGATTCTCGTGGCATGGAATGATGTCGTGTACCGCAGAGAGCAGGAAGGGAAGGACCAGAGCGCAAATGTTCAATATCCCGAGGCATTTAAGAAAATGTTAAGTTAAATCAAAAAAAGTTTGATTGATATATACTTTATTATCCTTTGTTAACAGGGCTGCCAAGTTTTAATTTTTAAAAAAGCCGATTTTGGTAGATAAAAACGCTGACATTGAACATAATCAATTGCCACTTTGTATATAAATGAGTGACTGAATTTATTCTTCTTCTTAACAAGGTGAATAGAACACAGGATGGGAGGACCCTGAAAAAACTGATGTTTTCCATAGAAGCTATCCTTTGTCAAAGTAAAGAGGATAATAGAAAATTATCCTGAAAGTGAAGATGATTATCCTTATTTTTCTTTACTAATTTATTAAGCAATTCATGCAAGAAATAATCACAAAAGCACTGTGTTGGCTAAACTTAAAGGAGAATCATGGCCATCCACAACTGGGTTCACTGACTCTGAGCTTATGGCATTTTTCCCATGTGAATTTCTTAATAAATAAGTAGTAAAAATTAGATAACCATTTATATATTAAGAATAATAAATTAATACACATATGCTATATGTATTTTGACAATTGCATCAGGATCAAAAAGACAATCCCAAAGCACACACCTTAACACACACAAGCTATTTTTTATACTGTGCTCTAATAATGTTTAGTTGCATTTAAAGATTTGATACTGACAAGCATCAAAAAATGCACAAGTCAGCAGTAAAAGCTACCATTGGCAAGTCTGAATTAATGTTATGATGCATAAAAAAATATAGTAGAATTTACCTTTATATCCTGCCATATTGCTAATCCTAATCCCTATTTATTATGTTCATTAAATTTTATATTCATTATGAATCTTGCTGTTGAGAATGAGGGCATAGCTTTGAAATACATATCCGGTGTTTCATATTTCAGATGTTTTTTCTTCCTTTATATATATTAAATCTGCAAATTTATCCCTCATCTGACTAAATTTTAACATGCGGTTATCATGTGAGATTTTTCTTTCTAGCTTTGAATGTACAAATTTTAATAAAAATTCCTATGTTCAGTGGTATAAAATTTCTCTGATTGGATCTTTTGTAAAAACTCTTGCTATATAAGCTGGACATTGTCTAGAATCTTCATCGTAACAATTCGCTGCTTTGATCATCTGTTGTATCATGCTGACGAAGGCAGCTTGGCTGCCGAAATGTGCATACAGTACGTGGAATAAAAATCTGTGTGGAATAGTGGTTTCTCAGTTTTCATTTTGTTTTTTTATCCCTTACATAAATGAATGTAAGTAATAACAGCGGAATAGTTTTACTTAACTTGTAATGCAAGTTACATCGGAGTAAACTTGTCTTGTGGTCATTTTAACACTTTCTTGACCAGATGAGCATGCTAAATAAAATCTCCTGTAATTCATGCAATTTACAAATGCTGAGTGAGAAAAGATTAATTGTTTATGCTATTTGATCTCAGATCCATTATGTCTAAAGACATGCCAAGATGTTCTGGTGAACAAAACCTGAATGAAAAACATGCATTTAAAAATTCGATTGATAAAGGTTATATCCACTGCAGTCTTCTCCCCAGAAATTATTAGCTATATTATTCCATTTCTGACATATTTTTGCTGGCTCGGTGGCCATGAGTGCTGGGGCTCAGGTTTCAGTGGATCTAGAGATCCTCGGATTGTGGATTCAAATCCTGTGTGGGATGAGCGTTTCTGTTTGTCCTTTACTAACCATGTGGAAGGGTACGGAAAATCATCACATTAGTTACTCTTTGATCACCAATAATGTTTTCCACTCATGAAAAACCTCTTAAAAGGAGAAAACAGTCTTAAAACAATGGAAAGAAGAACTAGATGAATGGATGTGAAAGAAAAAAAGAAACAAAGAAAGAAAAGAAATGAAATAAGTGCAATATTATTAACTCGTACAGCTAGATAATCAGCAGTCACTGAAACCAACTGTGCAGGGCATCCTTTCAAAAGCGCCTGGGAGAATACTGAACTGTATTAAAGGGATACTTGACTGTAACAAGAAAGCAAGAATTATTAAGATATACAAGCAATGTGGAACAATGACCTTGAGCTACAGACAATCTAGCCAATTAGTAATCATGGATCAGTGGAGCAGTCAACAGTGTGCTTTCAGCATAAAAATGTTTTACCAAAACAATGATAGTTTCTAAGTGTGCAGAGGGAGTTCTGACATTTTATCAATTTACTGCGTAATGGTCGGATAATTTGAATCACTGTCTTTTAAAAGACGAGCTGTAATGGTTCAATTTCTGTCAATAAAATATTTTTGTTGGATTTCTTATATTTTGCTACCCCCTCCCTCCCATTTTTTGTGTCACCATAGAGGCATTCCAAACGCTTGAACTGGGAGACAAGAAACTCCTTCAGGATTGCCACTAACTCTTGATATTTTTGACATTTCTGCTTATTTTTATGTGCGGTGCATATTTTGATATAATCATTTGTGAGTACCATTCAGCCCAATCATTGAACAGTTCAGGCCAACTCTTGGCAATTGTGTCGATATGAAAAGCATTTCCTCTAATCGATAGCAGACTTATACCAATTTTAATTTCTGTATTCTCAGTGAAAATTGGGAAAAATTCAGTGAAATAAAAATATTGCAGCTTTAAAAGCAAAAATACATATTCAAGAAAGTAAAATCTTAAACACAATAACAATAATGTCTAAAATAAGTGTACTGAAACCAGAGATTACCGTAACATAATATATTAAATAATACTCATTATTATTCATACTGCGAACTTTTCTTTAAGATATTAACTGTTTTTGGTTTTCTAATCCAAGAGAAGAATTTTTTTTTCATATAATCTTACACACAAGATAATGGATTATTACAGGAAAATCTTTTTTTTTTTTTATTCTTTTCACATTTCTGCATGACAAACATAATCAGCATTCTTCCCAAAAAACTTTATCTGGTAGGTGGAAGGAAGACATAGCCTGGCAGACAAAAATTAAAAAGAGAAAACATGCAATGAAATTTTTTATTTATTAAGCCAGGCAGTCACCAAAACCATGCATGCCCTTTCAAAAGAGCCTGGAGAGAACCCTGATAACTAATGTTTGATTTAAGTCATAGCATTCTGATAAATAAGTTTAAACCAATGTTAATGAATATCCTGGAACCTTAGAGAGGACTTGGAAGAGCACCAATTGCAGGCACTATACCTAATGCACAAAACGTGGTCGATCAAAACGGACGATCAGCAAGGCAAAATATGAATTCATGAGATACAAAAAAATGCACGGGTTTGCGTTTCCAATCATAAAACATTGTAAGAATTTTATGTACCAATAATTTAATTAATGAGGTTAACATGCTGACTATAGTGATCTGAAAATTTATATTACTCTCTTTGTGGCTTCTTATAAAAACAAAATAAATAAATAAATAAATAATTAAATAAAATAAATAAATCTTAAAAACTTATACTTCTTTTTTTTTTTAATTGGATCTTAAAACCTTATAACTTCAAAAAATCTTCATTACCAATGATGATCAGAATGCTCAAAAACTTGTTTAATTTTTATTGTATATTCTTATTTTTAATGGAACAAACTTTTTTATTCTTAGAACAAAAATGTAATTACCCCAATGAGTAAGTTTCATGATGATGTCCACTTGCAATAAACAACTTACTAATGTAAAATAACACTGGTCAACAAAAAAAATAATTTTAACTCTTTCCTCTTATAATTTTGGGCTTATTCGAATGCACTGATGTCGAATATTACATTAGTTTTCTTTTCAACAGCTCTTGTTTTTGAATATTTTTAAACTACCTTCACTTATACCCTGTTCACACTGCAAATCTTGACAATGATCAATTAGCTGATCATGATAAGAAATGTGGTGTGTACAGAATGTGATTAAGTGAAACCTAATCACCATGTTCAAAACGTGTGTAATTTCGCATAACCTGATCAAATCCTTACACACGTTCAAGCCAATCAACTCCCAGAATCCAATGCGCTCACCAAAGCCTTTCATAATGGCAGAAAAATGCCGCTTCGCTATATATTTAAGAGTTATATGAACTAATTGCACAGTCTTGCCATGAATAATTAACGTAGAAGGAACTCTCATTTGTTCAAGAATATCGGTTTGAACCGTAACAAGAAAGAAATCAAGTTATTTTTATAATTAGAGAAGATTGGGTCGACGGTAAAGTACCTATTGATAAAAACTCCACTATTAACGTCTAGTGGCAAAAATTGTAACCCTGATCGTGAATAAGATTGTAATGTGAACAAAGTATTAGACATCACATGCAGTTTTTTTTTTTAAAGTTTAACTGGACTCTAAATTATTATTTTTTTAACTTTCGGCATGTCTATGAATCAGACATTGTTCGCATAATCCTGAGAGTTTTTGTTATTTGTGGCAAATCTATCTTTAAGAAATATCAAAAACCTATCTCAGACTTTGTTAAAACTAGGCATTTTCAATACTTTCAATGAAAATTGTGCAATCAAGACAAGCAATAGGTGCCTCAAATTGTGTGCCAGAACTGTATTGTGTCTGCAGTATGGTCAAGTGGAAAAATAAATGCTATCAAATATAAAACACCGACAATTTGGTGGAAACCTCAAAATCACCACGACGATTGCTATTTTTGTATCGTAAATATTAACGGCATTAATTCTGAAAATTGTAAGAATATACCAACTTGCTTTCTGCTCAATGACTTCTTTTATCCTCTGGTGATACACAACTGCATCAACATCATCTAAATGCTCCGAAGAACCAGATTTTATGGATATTGAAGACAATACGGATTCGGATTTCAGTTGTAGCCAGTCTTCAGAACCTCAACTGTTTAATCAGAAGAAACTTCTTGGCTATTCAGTGGAGAACAGGGTGATGATTTCACAAAGATACAGGGTAGATGTACCAGTAGTTGACAATTCATGATTTTAATAAAGTAACAAGGCAAGGGACTGGTGTTGCCACCTCGTATTAAACAATGTATTAGGCTTCCTAGAACAGGAAAAAACTAGGAACTTCGTTCCCTATTATGGCCGCAAACACGTTGATTGTTCAATGCCTTACCGAGTTGAAAAAAAACTTAATAAAGTCGTAATAACCCACTATGCAAGGGTTTGATTACTTGAATTTATTTAATGAATGTTATGCAATATTTGTTTTAATTTTACGTGAACCTTTTTGTGTGATCAGTAGACAATACTTTTAGTAGTAACAGAATTTCAAATGACCAATGTGTTAACTGTTTTAATCCACTGTCAACTACTAGAACCCATATATGTAGTGTCACTAATTGATAATTTGTGTTTAAAAAAAAAACAAAAAACAAAAATATACTTGTGATATAGAATGTAGGGTAATAATGGTTTTATGTGTAACTTCTGAATTTCCAGTAATTGACCTGGCTGTGTCAATTATAGGAACTTGACTCTCAATTTCTAGATCACCCACTTTGACATAAATATTCTAGGCCCTATTCGCAGATTCTTTTTGTTAGTCCTGAATCTTGTCACAGAGACGATCAATAGATAGCCGAAAACAAGTTATCTCCCAAGAAGAAAACTACTACTGGTATTCTGTTTACTATATTAAAAAGTAGCATAGGATGAATTGGACGAAATTTGCAAGTAGGAGAACAATCGTCAAAAATCAAGTTTTTCTAAGGACAATTTGTTGGCCAAGATCTTATGATATTGCACTACTGGAAAACAATTCATTTTCTATGGTTCTTGCACTCTACATGGGAATGGTCTGGTTTTATTTATTATTTCAAAGGAAAAAAAGATAAACTATCTATATGAACATGATAAGTTTTAAAAAGCACGATTTTAGTTAATGTTAAATACTTTACACATTCTTAAAAACGCTTGATTTCATCAGCTACTTTTGAATGTTATCAATTTTTTTTTTGTAAAAATATATAACAAGTGAAGGAAAATTTTTTTTTCAAAAAACAAAGCTTATGTCAAAATTAGGTACACATAGCGCCATCTCTTGAGCAAACAGACAAACACAAACCAATTCTATTTCATATTGATCCCCCCCCCCCCCCGCCCCATGGATGCATTGTTACCGACTTTACGTATGTGTACAAAATATCAGCAAGATCGGACTAGTGGAAGGGGGTTGAAATATTGATTACAAGATTTCATCCACCAAACATGACCCAAATGGCGAAAGTTATAAGCATTGTAAAAATGGGTAATTAAAATATTGTCAATTACTGGTGAAACTGCCTGCCAACTTCTGGTGCATTAACTGTCAACTACTGATGATTCATGCATTAGTTAGGAAAAAATTTAATAACTTAATAACTTTTAAAGATATAATAATAATTGTTTAGAGATTGGCACATTCTGCATTATATTTACAATTTAATGGTATAACTAGAAAAATTTCAAAATGCAAGTTGATTTACGTACACAATTTCGTTTCACAGTAATGTCTTAAAATGTCAATTACTGGTACATCTACCCTATGTATAATGGAAGAGCGATATCAAGGAAGGTGGGGCTTCCTTATGATGGCAGATTACTGCTGAAGTTTACAGAGATCAACCTGAAGCTGTTCACTCAAGAAAATCATATAAAAGGACATTTCATAGAATTTAATAAAGAAACAGATGGTATTTTTGGAGAAAATTGTAATTTTGTATAAATAAAAAAAGTAAAGAGCTGATAGAAATTAAACTAATATTTTCTTCATAATCAGCACCTTAGATAAACCCCTAATAATATATATTAAATTTCAGGAAAATAAATTCAGTGTTTACCAGTGTAATCGGTAGCATCTCATCATATTTCCAAGTGTTAATGAGGGACATCATCGGTCAACCCATCAAAGATTATACAAGGTGTCTACAGAGTTTCTGAAAGTCAATTTAGTGACTTTTTGGGGACGTCTTAAAAAAAATTTCCTGACCTAATTTAATTATTTTTAACACCAGAAAAAACCTTTATAAGCATTCTTCCTGGACTGGAGTGACCAGATTTTTTCCATGACCAAATTTTAATACCGCGATTCGGGATTTTCGTGACCCATTTTTCAATTTCGCTACTTTTTCGTTACTTTCAAGACCTGTACACATCCTGTTATATCAAAATTTTTCAAGATGATGTTTGACTCCAAGTAAAAACATAGAAAGATACAAGAATCATAAACTTCCAATCAAGAATTTCATCAGCATTCCATCAGTGGACAAAGAACTTCATTCAGTCAAGAATCCCATCAAAGTGATCCATCTCTTGACTTTATTAATTAGGATAAATTTATTACTTAATGATTAACTTTATTACATTTACAATTAAGAAGAAATTTATATAAAAACTTATACTCCTTTATTTAAGGAAATCAAAAATACAAATCCTAGATTAAACCCAAGCCATTCAACATGCAAATCAATAACTTAAACACGCACACAAACAGGTTACTTATACATATCTCCTTAATCTCTAAAGAGCACAGGAAAGCAACGTTAAAACGTTAATTCCATATCAAAAGATAAATAGCAAAAAAAATTCTGGAATTAAATTAAAACCATATGCAACATATGATAGAAGAGTACATTGTCAAAAATTCTTATTTCTAAATTTTGTATCACTAAATATTAAATTCGATGCTAGAATATTTACTTAATTTTTAATGGTAAGATTATTATTAGAAAGATAAAGAAAGAAGTTTAAAAAGAAATAAAAACAAAAATAAAAAAATAAAAAACGAAGGAAAATTGAAAGACAAGAGATCACATTTGTCAACTTTGCCATTTTGCATTGCTTTTTTTTTTTTACCTATTAGAATTGGATAAAAGTTAGTATTGCCATAAGACTATTTACCATAGAGAAGATTAAACACCAGCAAAAACCAATAAATTTTTGTATCCTCCCATTTTCATTTTGTATCATTATATCCAGTATCATAAAAATTAAATGTTACTTTACATCAGGTGCATTCAAGTTTTAAGGCCTTCTAATTTGTTTTGGAAAAAAGTACTGACTCTAAATCTCAACATAGTCAGTACACATTTTTCACAATATTGTAGCCACAACAGCATGGCCAACATAAACATTTCTTTAGACTGGAAACTGCTGACGCAAGAATGGGATATCACTCCTGCTCGTCGGGCAATCTTTGTTCAGAAATTTCTTAGCAACAACAACTTTGAAGATTGGTTGGTTCATTAGGTTTATGGGATACGTCAACAGCTAGGTCATTGTGCATCCTTTCACATGACTAATATCTTTACACAATCCACTGAATTCAACATCACTATTTTACACATGCATGCCCACGGCAGGATAGGAATCCACAACTTGACAGATTTGAGAACTGAAATGCTTACGCCTCAGTGCTTTTGGCCAATAATTTTGAAGGGACTTCTCATGCTTCTTAGGCCTCTTTCACAGTCCAGACATTTGTCCATCCAGGCAATGTCTAAATACTGTCTTCACACGTGCATTCGAGTGCACAGTTCCGGACCTTTGATGAGGAAGTTTGTTTAATGAGAGATAAACCAACAAACAAAATTGTTGTGCTTGCCTCGTTAATACATAGCCGAAAACCGTTTCAGGAAAACTTGGGTTCATTTGTTATTAGTAAAGATATCTTATAGAATTAAGAAAAGATGAAACAAATTTTTTTAATTATTTCCGCATATCGGTTGCAATTTTTGATGAGTTGCTAGAACAGCTCCAGACACAAACTTGAAGAATTGCATACAGCCAGCAGAAATTCTGATTGTTATGTTAAGTAAATGAAAACGGATAATTCCGCAGAGCAAATCTCCTGGATCACGTGAAGGTACTCGTTTCCTCAGTGGTCCGCTAGAGTGCAGTTCAGACAAACGCCAGTCCAAGACCTGCAGTTTTGTAGCAGTGAGATCTGGGCATTTTCCCTGTGCCCGGATAATGTGAAAGAACAATGGCTTTCTCATGTATTAACATTTGTTCGGGCGATGGGACAACACCCTGATAGACAAATGCTGGACCATGTGAAAGAGGCTTTACTTGCCCGACTTCACACCTAGAAAATTGTTCCTCTTTCAAGTCATTTTGCTATTGCATTAGTGATTTTTTTTTGGTTATTTTCTGGGGTTCTATCTCATTTTATAATATGACATGTTTAAGTTACAGAAGTGGTTTCTACATACCCTATTAAAAGTTCCCAAGTCCTTCTCATTCTCTCATTTTCCCCCCGCAATGCGTATTTTAACTATTTACCAAATTTACTACATCCGATCTTGCTCTTTTATCTATAAAATTCTAAATTCTTTGTTGATCGTCTCTACTCCTCTTAAGTTACAACTGATTCATGACAGGCATAATTATCCCACTCGAAATGAAGGCGAATTTTATATTCCTATTAATAGATAGATGCAACTATCGTAACAGATGCATTCCTTTAATACTGGGCATGTCTACTTACAACAATCTGTTCTTCTACCTCTTATGATGCTTTTCGAAGAGCTTTAAAATGTTTTGTTTTTACAAGCAATACTTTGAATCCCAATAAATAATACTATATATACTATTTATTTCTCTGATCGACGTTTGTCCTTTAATTTGTGCTTGGTTCGATTACAGACCAACAGTTATTTTTGTCATTCCTTATTTAGAGAGATTAAGGTACTTTATATTATCATAATATGTTGCTTATAATCGATAAATAGTATATTATACTATTTGATTTTTTATTTTAATTCCTTAACTAGAGAGCTTAAGGTGCTTTATATTATCTTTATATATTGCTCCAGTCAATTTCATTTAAAACTGGAATTATTTTTGGCCTTGTCGTTGTCTTGCCTTGATTTACCTATATATTTTTTGTTGTTGTTGAGTTACTAACCCGAAACTATAATATTAACTTATTGTTCTGCTTAAAGCCCGCTGAGACCTAACTCGTTGATCTTTGACCATATCGGACCCAGTTAGGCTCCATTGTAATTTTTTTTTCATTAACAAAATAAAGTAAAATAAAATAAAAATAAAATAAATAAAAAAATTTCCAGTAAACAAAACAGTCCCCTGAAGAACCATTTGCCGGGCCATGCCATCGTGGCTATAACTTTGTGAAAAATATGTACAAGTGGAGATGACATCAGTTTTAGCTTTCTAGAGTCGGTGCTATTTTAAAAGAAAATTAAAAGAGCTTGGAAATTGAATGCACCTTATACAAATAGCATTAAATTTAAAAGAAAATTTCATAGCATGTGATCTCTTCCAAATAACAAATTAATTGTATTCATGATCCATTAAAATTACCCAATACTAACAATATAAATGAACGCACGAATGCTGAATAACATTTCATTTTTTATCAAATACTTTGCATGTCCCCAATGTTACAATTGAAACGTTAAAAACCCTCGGATAATTTACGCTGCTGGGAAGTGGTCTCTTCAAATTCAAACGTTTTAATATCTTGTGTTATATCCTTATTATAAGCAAGCAAATATTGTCAACAAAGCAGTTTTTGATAATTTTGTTGGGTGGGAAGGAGGGAAACCTTATGGAATTTCATCAAACCTAAATAAATTTTTTATACAAGTTGTAGCCTTATTTCATGTATTGTTTATAAGTAATAGTATTTGTTTAAAAAGTTGTTTGGCATTCCAATTACAGCTTGAAGCCTAATAAACATGATGATAGATAAAGACAACACTGAACATTAAAAAAAATTATACACTCTCCACAAATTTTCATCATAGAAAAGCTGAATAGTATTTGATTTTTCTGCCTTTATTGTTACAATACCTTACCCCCAATTTGAAGAGGCTTAATTAGAATTAAAAAAATAATCGTCATTCTAAATAACAAGTTAATTAAAATATTTCAGTAGTACCTTTTACTTTTCTTTTCTTTTTTTTTTAAATTCTTAATCGAAGTTTACATTTAATACTCTTTTCTTATTCTAAGCAATTTGTAAAAAATACCAGACAACACACAAATGTATATTTGTTAAGATTCAATCTAAGATTTTTTTTTAACAAATTAATAAGATTACCAATTTTAGGCTATTTTGTAATAACAATGCCTTCATCATTATTGAGTTTCTCTTACCTAGAAGCAATATTTGAAGTACAGTCTGTGGAACTATCCAGGTTTGCACTGCAAACTTGTTGCTGTCCATGCGATTTTAACACAGATGAATCATCTGAGAGGTTTGCAAGTGACGATTCACCAGTAACAAACACTGACTTTAAAGTTTCACTTGCAGGCATAGATTTATGGTCAGTGCATAAACGGGCATTAAGCTCTTTATCTTGTTGCACTTGATTCACATATTCGTTTCCAACCGAAGAAATTATATTTCCTGAAGTAGACACTTCAGTAAAGCCAACATTAATCACAGATTCTTGATCTCCAATTGAATGTACAAGCAAACTGGAAGAATCTTGCCCCTTTCTAGATGTACTTGAATGCTGTCCGTCATATTCTATAACAGACTCGTTTATGATTGATTGTTGGTCAATGTGAAGATGCGCAAGATTATCGGATGTCTCTGGAACCAATCGAATTTCCACCGGTTGCATTACTATATCGTCACCGATTACAATTTCATTTGTGTGAATTCCGTCATCCACTACGGACTGAATTTCAATTTCTTGCACTTCAATTTCATCCCCAACAACAATTTCACTTGGATGTAGAGCTGTATCAGCCACAATAATTTCACCGGTTGACATGTCATTATCTGTTATAACTATTTCCTCAGAGGTTAAATCGTCAGATATGGCTATGTGGTGAACATTATTAACCTGCTCAGAATGCTCTACGAGTTCATTTGATAGCTCTTCTAAAACACACTCCTCAGGTGTAACTGTTTCTTCAATATCAACTCTGTGTAAATCAATTGGGCTTTTCTCATTCTGTTCGTTATCTTTCAAATGAGCCACAGTTTTTGAAGTAGGCACATGTTCACTTTCCATTAACAATAACTCGTCACTTTTCAGCGGGCAGACGTCATCTTTTTTCCCTGCAGACAATTCATCACTTTCACACAATGCCTGATTTTCACTGTTCTCAGAGACAACAGACTGCATCAAATTCACGCTATCGACTGCTAACTTATCGGCATCTTCCTGGCACGAGAGATTGTCATTGTTTTCATGGGATTCCACACTGAGTTCCAAATCTGTAGATTTATTATAAATCACATTTGGTACTATTATTGGTGAAGACTCCTCAGTGAGCAATGATGATTTATTGCCAATGACAGGGACCGATTCTTCCCTATCTGATGCTAACTCATTCCCTGGTCTTGTGTATTCAGGTTGATAATCATTCTTAACGAGAGGCTCGACACTTTCATCCAATAATAGTTTATTACTAACGTTACTCGTGCTTGATTCTCTGTCGTCTTCGGTTATTAAAAGTTGGGCTTTGTCTGCAGAATCTTCTTTAAATTCGTCAGTGCTTCTACTCACAGGGAAATTTATTTCATTGCTTGCTGTCAGATGTTCAGATTTATTTTTACTTAAATCATGCCAATCACTTTGAACCATTTTTTCCTGTAAAGCAACAGAAAGATCTAAAGAACACTGTGCACCGTTATCTAGCTCACTATGATTATTTTTTAATTTTACCGAGTTTTCTCTACCAATTCCACCAATCTCGTCTACTTTCTCAAGTTCAACAAAAACAGTTTCCTTTAGACTTGTTATAATGTTCGAAATCTTGTTTTCACAAGTACTAGTGTCCATTACTTCTGAAAACTTTTGCTCGTCAAGTTCATCACTTTTATTTTGCACTTGAGCCATTTCCACACAGCTTTCTTTATCGGAGCTTTCATTGTACACGCTCTCTTTAGTAATAACATTAAAAGCGTTACTTGTCCTTTCATTATTTCTCGATTTTAAATTACTGTCTTTGATGAACTCTTCCCAAGCAACTATTGCCAATTCTGGCATTTTCTTCCTATCACTTGCACTCTCTTTTTCCTCGCAGTCAGAAGAGAGTTCCTGCAGAGCATTTGCCAACGTTTCTTGGAGCCTTTCCACTTTCTTCTTTTCTTCTTCTAACATTTTCATCTCCTGAAGTTTTCGCTCTTCCTCCTCCTCCTCCTCTTCAAATGGGTTGGTAAATGGAATTTTAGTTGGCGACTGTTTTAGTTTTGCCCTTTTCTTTCTAGGTGAAGAATGATCTTTATATAACGAATCACTTCTAATTTCTCTTTTTTTGGGCGTACGAATAACATTTAGAGAACCACCGTGAGAAAAGGATTTGCTAAACAGTCTTTTTCTAGAAATTGATTTGGGAATGGTACCACTATTTTTTGAAAGCATTTTTTTGGTCTTTTTGTGAGATTTCATACCCAATTTCTCAAAGACAAATCTATGTTCAGTTTCTTTTGCAGGATGAAATCTGTAAGGATCACTATGGCTCTTATGATGCCTTATTATATTGTCAATCCTTGTTGTGTGAAATGAACAGGTATCACACTTGTATATAGTATCTTCTGATTTTGGTGTTGAAGGCTGCTTTCTAATTCGAGGCATACCCAAATTGTCACAGGTCTCATTTTCAAACAATTTAACCGAATTTTCCTGTTCACCAAAATTCGTATTGTAATCAAATCTTTCTGCCGAGGTCATTTTCATGTATGAAAATCGAGTAAAGGGCCTAGCTAGCTTTTTATCTACTTTTTTATAAGACAGCGATGACCGACGTACCTTGCAGATCGAATCAGCTTTAGATACATCAGCTTCAAATTTCAGACGCAATGAAAAGCTGTCCTTGCCACTTAATTTTAAATCTGTAATAAATAAATATAAGCAATTTTTAATGAAACGCATTTCTAAAAAGTGAATAAAACAATGTTCATTTTTAATTTTAAAATACACATTATGGAGGGAAAAAAATCTTTTAAATAAATGGAAATATTAAGAAAAAAAACACAATAACTTTTGTCCACATATAATTTTATATAAGCTTAGAAGTGAATTTCAACCATACTGTGCACATCATTCAGCAAGAATACAATGCAGTTAGATCAGAGTCATTTACAGGGTCGGGACACATTAATTTGCCCACCTCTCCTCGAACATGTTGGAACGTCCCATGGTATGCAGATGAAAAATCATTGCATATCATTAAAAGCTGACAACAGCAGACGTGTAGTAGCATCCGTTAACACAGCAATTGTTGCCATCATGGGCAGAGCAAGTGACCTGTCGGACCTCCAAAAGGGGATGATCATTGGCTATCGAGCCAAGGGGGGCAGCATTTCAGAAGCGGCCACCTTTGTGAACTGCTTTAAGGCTGCCGTTGTGAAGGTGTACCGCGATCGGACGAACCAGACAGTTTCGAGCAACCGAAGAGGTAACTGTGGGGTCCCCACAGGCCATCAATCCTAGAGGCAAGTGTCGGTTACAACGCCTGGCCAAGACCAATCGGCGTGCCACTGTTGAGCAACTGACACAGCAAATGAACAGTGGGGCCACTAGGGGTGTCAGCACCAAGACAGTGCAACGATCCCTCCTGAGGTTGGGGCTCCGGGGCAGGCATATGGTAACAGCACCCATGTTGACGCCTGTGCATCGCCGAAAACGCCTCCAATTTGCAATGGACTATCGCCATTGGACCTCGGCTGTGCCATAAGACTTGTCAGTGACAGGACGTAACAAGTGGAGATGAAGTCTGTGCACGATCCTTAACTGAACAGTCTGTGCGTTTAGACCCAAACCAACAACATGGGAATGCTTTGAAAATTCCTTAAAAATTTAATCACCCAAAAGAGTCTAGATTTCTGATTTTCAAAGTCTTTTCCACCAGGAGATAGAAGTCATCAGTTCTTCTGATTCTGATGATTAAAAAGTTAAGAAGAAAACAGAACTAAAAAAAATTCTGTAAAAAGTTGTAAAAGAGAGAGAGAGAAAGAAGGATAAGAAAGAAAAGAAGAGCAAAAAAAATAGCAGGAGGGAGAATTTTTTATGAGTTTGTAATAAAAAAACTAAACTGTACAAAACATGTTAAACTTTGGTGAGTGCATGTTTTTTGCCTTTTTAAATGTAGGAATAATTGGGCGGCGCCCCGGTTATCTGCCCGGAAAAAAATAATTTTTTTATAATTGAACCGTATGGGAAATCGGATTAAGGACGTAAATCCCAGCGGATTGAGGCAAACTATACCTCAAATTTAGAAAAACTCGAACACAGAGAGATTTACATTTAGAAGGTTAATTTACAACACAGAGTGTGACTTTCATCATTTTTCTTCTACAAGATGAAATATTTGAGCATGTAACGGAAGAAAACTTTTTGATTTTGTCTCCATTATGTCACCAATCTTCTATTGCCACTTCATCGACACCATACTCAGCTGCATGTTTCTTCAGCGTTTCTAGTCTTTTCAAAGCTTCTAGCTGAATTTTAATTGGCATTCCACTCATCATCACAAAAATAAAAGCTAAATAGAAACTGAATTGTTTTTTTTTTTTAGATCAGCAACAAATGGCTAAATAGAAACTCAACAGTGATTCAGCTCAAAATCCATGGAACTTCGAACTATCGAGACTCAAATTATCGGGTCTCTACTGTAAAGCAAAAATGGAATATCGTTTGAAGAGAAAAATAATTTTATTTCAACTTTTCAGAATTTATACATGAAAATAAAGAAACTTAAAAGGAGAGTTTCTCAAGTTATTTGTCACTTGAGATTACAAAATGAAGTCTTTGCTTGAAGTTCTCGATAACCTGCTTGAGTTGGTTACTGAAACCAACCTTATTATACTTGTTACCACTGTGTTCAGCTCTTCTGATGGTCTTTGGTTGATCCCTGTAGACTTTATCTTTAACATGGCCTCTAGAAGAAATCGCGTGGCGATAATCAGGATTACAGAGGGATCAAACAAGTCCTTTGCCAAAGCGATTCAGAAAGCCTCTTGCAATGACACGATTCTCAAAAAGACTTCTAAGCAAGTCTAGAATTTCGCCTGTTGAATGTGGAGATAGATCCTCCATCCTACTGAAACCACAAATCTTGGATCCAGTGTTTGTAGTAAGCATCAGGAATTCGTTTCGTAGATAAATAGTTTTGAATAGTCAAATACGGTCTTCGGTGGAATTTCGACCTATTTAGTTGCAGAAAAAATTTTTGAAGAAAATTGACTCCATAAATAAGGTTCCTTTGGCCCCTGCACATGCATGCGACATCTACAAACACTTCACCCACTGACGGGTTATTCAACTAACGGATTAGCGAGACCCAAAAAAGTATGCTATACACCCACTCACCAAAAGTCATGGCACACCCCTCCAATCAGGTTCCCTGTCCGTAATGAGACAGATCTCGCTGCTTCCATTCATGTCAAGAGCTATCTGCATTTGAACGGGAGATGATTATTGGTGCCAGATGGGTGGATGTCTCAATATCAGATGTAGCCAACACCCTGCAATTTTCCCGCACGACCGTTGCAAGGGTCTACTGAGAGTACATCCAACGAGGGGTTACAACCCATGTTGGACAGCGTATGTATGCCTCATTGATGCCAGAGGCGTTCACCAGGTCACCCAGCTTGCAACTGCTGACCAAAGGGCGACAGTGGGCCAAATCACCATTTAGTACAATCAGGGACGTCCCACAACTGTGTCCGTGATAACAATTCGGCGAACCTTGGCAGCTGCAGGCTTTGGGAGCAGGAAACAGTGACAGGTACCACTCTTGACAGCTGCACATTGTCGGCAACATCTTGCCAGGGCCAACCAACATCGACATTAGACCGCTGAGGACTGGTGAAGGGTTGCCTGGTCCGACGAGTCACGGTTTCAGTTGTATCGGGCCGATGGTCGTGTCCGTGTCTGGCGCAGGCCACACGAAGCCATGGACCCACTTGCAGGTGAGGACCACTTAGGCAGATGGAGGCTCCATACTGGTCTAACCTAATCTCGCGGGCGACGGCATCTTCCAGCAAGGTAATGTGCTTCCACACACGGCCCTTGTGACACGGCAGCGGCTGGAGGAACATGTTACCGACTTCATGACAATGATTTGGCCTCCATGTTACCCAGATTGCAATCTCAATGAATATTTCTGGGAAGTCATCGAACAATCTGTCAGTCTGTCAGCAACACAACTGGTAAATGCAGCATCGTTATGGAGTCTAGGGGAGGCGGCATGGTTTGCAGTGCCTGTGGATGTGTTCCAGGGACTGGTAGGCTCTCTATCCGGGCCAGAGGGGGCCCAACACTTTATTAGGCAGGTGTGCCATGACTTTTGGTGAGTGAGTGTATATGCTAATTTTGATAGCAAGACAGTCTTCATCACCACATGTCTAAAGCATGCTCAAAGCACGAAGACATCTTTGCTGTCAAAATATGCATAAACAAAAATTTTAAAGAAAACTTGTGTGGAATGGTTTTACTTTCTCTTAATTAATAAGATAACAAGTTCATAAATAAAATGTCACTTGCCTTTAGTAATAAGCAATGTTTTTACGTTTACCAACAATGGGGAAGTTGCATGAAATTTTTTTAAAATTTTTTTCGATAGTTTAGATCACTAATATACCAGTATGGGTATTCTTTTTTTCTAATTGTGCGTAGTTCTTTTTAAAAAAATTATTAAAGTTGACACCACCAAAAAACGCTACGTCATAGCTCAAGAGTGATGTGACGTCACGCGCCATGAAACCAGAAACCATGCCTATCTCTTATGCTGCTTTTCGTGATCTGTCTGTATAGAGATAGATGTTAGATGCCTAACATCTTTATCTATGATCTGTCTGTAATAAACATGTATGCTTACAATTATTATTTCATTCCTATCATACAAGCACTAAGTATAATAAGACATAATAAAGCATTCATAAGAGCACTAAAACATCACGAGAGAAGAAATAAAAATAGATGAAAGTACTGAGGAGCGATACTCGGTGCGAAATTAACATCGGTTTCCATGACCTCGTACTCGTATGTTATTCTTCGATTTTGAGCTAGCCGAAGAAGGAATGGACAAAAGCACATAGGGATACAATTAGTTTTTTCGTCTGATTCTTCAGACGTATTAAAACTTTGATTCGATTAAACTTTAAATTTCGCCCGGTTTCAATCACTTGTTCAAGTGTATTATTTACTCATGGATGTATACATCTTATCTTTGTTTCGGTGATTATCGACTATAATCCTGAATTCCACAAGGAGAAATATAGACATGAAAATAGGTAATAGAAGGACTCGTTTTTCGAACAAAATTTCGTGAGCTCTATTATTTTATCATAGATAGTTGCATTTTCATCTCTTCTCATGGAGGCCGAGGAGGGGGAGGGGCAATCGAAACGTCATGCTATGCCTTCATATGGTGCTGTAATTTTTAAATTATATCTGAAATATAAAAGACTTTTCGGGAGTTGACAAAAAATTGTACAACCACCAGAAAAATAAAAAGGGAAAAAATGTCGATAAAAGTAATAAGATAAAATAAATAAAAGACTCTTTGACCACAAAAAAAAATAATAACTTTTTGTTGTGGTCAAAGAGTCTTTTATTTATTTTATCTTATATCTGAAATGATCGATTTTATTAGTTCGAGGAGCTTTTAAACAACTTGTTTGACTTGTGTAGTATCAATTTGTTACTGGATGGTTTAATTATGCATTAAAATACGCGAAGAAATAGTGGTATCTCCCATAAGATGCCATTTAGGAGCTATCCCCTTTCCGCGCATGCGCAGTAGCAGAGCTGATCTACAAAGGCGTGTGTTTCAATGGCGTGTGACGTCACACATCGTTTTAGTTTGGGGGCGTGGTTTTGCATTTTTGTAGTTAATTTTGATAGATTTTTTAATACTTTTAAGATTTTTAATGGCGATTTTCATATTCAGCGTACCGAAATCTATATAAAACAGGCCTTCTTTTTAAAAAAGAAATTCCATGCAACTTCCCCATTTTCTTAAACTTATGAAATTTTAAAAATTAAAACAACACTAAATTAAGGCAGTTTTTAAATAAATTTTGGCGTTGTGTATACCTTTTCCACGTTTAAGAAATTCCTCTTTCTTTTGACATTCATATGGATAGATGCTTTGACCACTCTTGACTATATGACTGAAAAGATAAAACATATTATGCACAAACAAGGCAATTTAATAGTAAAATATAAACAAGAATCTTGAATTTCAAGGAAAACTCCATAAATTTGAAAGAAGTGGAGGTTTTCTCAATGTGTGCTCCAGGCATTCTGAAAACCTGCCTAATGATCACAGAGAGTTTCATCACTTCAGTACAATGCCATAATTACATATACATCTACCAATAATTCTCTGGAAACTATACCAATCAACATATATCATGAACACACTTATTCTAATATCTGGTATCTCCGCCTTTGGCCTGGATATCCATATCGGTACCCTTTAGGAAGGCTCTCCACTAATTTTTAGTAGAAATTAGTTGGAATTTGTCTCCATTCCTCCATCAAAGCCGTACCGAGTTCAGCAACTGCTTTTGGATGGCTTGGTCTTGACCACAACCGTCATTCCAATTCATCTCACAGCTGGTGTTCTCTGGGGTTGAGGTCAGGGCATTTGCTGAATATCCCAGGGGTGTAGCCAGAACAGAATTTAATACAACATATCCAGTAATAGATTCTGAAAAACAGCATACTCTATGACATGGGAATTTTGTCAGGCCCACCCCATACCCCATCAATTTCACAATCTGTGCATTCAAATTTATTGGGTTCACCAGATCTCCCGTCAATTTCCAGCATAAATTTAGTTCACTAAATAGAATACTAAACTGCATGATAAAATAACAATGCAAAATATCATGTGTACACTAATTAAAGGAACACTGAAAACACTAATCCACATGATAATTTTTGTACATTTCAGAAACCAAATTTCCTTCATCAGTGAGTCAAAATGACATTCTAAAGGCAGATTTCAGCGTCTGTACCAAGATAGATTTCCGGAAGTGACATCATGAAACTTTAAAGCGCTATAACTTTTTAACGGAGCCTCAGATCGAAAAATGCAACTAGACTTTTTTGTTCAGAATTTCACCCTCTACCTGCCTTTTCATTTTGGCATGACCTTTTAGAATCATCCTGTATATAGAATTACTACATTATTCGTTTAAACTTTTGGGATTTTTTTGTTTCATTTTGAACTACACATTTCATTTAGAACTTTGCCTTGCCTTTGCAACCAGAGGCTTCTTTAGCAACCTCATCTAACTCTAACAACTGAAGTCATCTTTAGAAAACAAATGCTTTCCTATTTATCCTCAAATTCCTTAAAATCCTATTGGTCCTGGGCACTTCAATTGCCTGACTTGTTCTATTAGCATTTTCGTAAAACGCTATGCAATTTTCCAGGTCTCCATTTTCAAAATCATTTGATCAAAAAAGTATCGTGCAATTATACAAATACATAAAAATTCATACATTGTCAGAAAAATTGTTTAAGTTGGGAGGTATCCTAGTAATTATGTAAGATATACAGGATGTTTCAGAGCACTGTATCAGGCTTTTTTCTCAAAAGTTTGACGTTCTAGAATTTTGGGGGAAAATTTGCAAGACTATGTAAAAAATTTAATAGTGGTTATCCCATTTTCCGGAAATGGTTGGAAATGGGCAAACCTGGGGTCAGCCCAAATGGTGGGGAGATGGGTTGAGTAGGGTGTCATTGGATAGAGCTTGGAAAAAAACAACTTTTATAAGAGACTTTTCATTCATTCCATCGTCTTGATGAAGCTGGGAAAAGATGGCAAAAACTGGTTGTGAAATAAACTTCATCAAAATATATTGCAAAGCCTCCATATTTTATATACAGTAATAAAAGCCAGGGAAGTTACGGGATGCTATTTTGCACTTTTACCAATGTTGGTTACTCAACGATCTTTTTAAATGTTCAGCGAATCCAAGGAGTTCATAAGTTAATTTTAAAGAGCAACTGACACCAAAACTTACCTATTAATAAAAGTCAAATTTAATTATTTTTAATATAAAGGACATGCAAGTAACTCTAATTTGACTTATAATTTTTTTAAAATATAAATAATTTTTTTAATATAATTTTTCTAACATCAGTTTTCATAGCTCAAGTTGATTTGAGCTCTGCCTCAATTAACCACTAGGGTTTGTGTGCACATGACGCCATGCTGGCAAAACATCATGACTCTTATGCATAGAAAATTCAACCTCATTATTCTTTATCAATCATTATCCATCCTTATTTTTGGAAAATCCAAATAAAAATTGTGATCCACTTAGATAGAATTGTTATATGTTGCACTATGAACTAAGAATAGTGATATCTGGATTCAAATTTGCAACAAACTTTAGTTTTATTTCTAATACCAGTTTCTGTTAAAAGTTACAAATGTCAGTAATTAATACATGAAGTGTGGGCTTGGCCTCTGTGTCACTTCCCAGTTAGTGGAGGTGTTAAATGAAAAGAACATTATTGTTTTTTTGCTATATATTTTCTATTAATTACAGTCTTAAAATTGTATAATTGTATTAAAATAAATAAAATAGAAATAAAATCAAATAATGAATTTACCAGTTTCCCTATGTGGTAGACATGTATAAATAATAAAGGAAAATTAAATGAAAGGTGACAATGAACAATGAATGATAAATTATAAATGGGACGTTTTCGGGTTTCTTTCTGAATCCATCTTCAAGAAAGAAATCCGAATACGTTCCATTTACCATCTGCGAGGAATATCACAAGGAAACCAGTAAAAAAGTTCTCCATTTACTTAGTTGCGAGGATTTCACTCTCCACCTGCATCAATTTCTCCCACGATCAATTAGGGGTGAAAGGGTGCCTATTTGGGCGCAACAGACCTTATTCAATACTGTGTTTGCGAGCATGATGCATTTCGGGATTGGAAGTAATTGCTGTGGAAATGATAGTAGTAAACGACAATACTGAGCCATTAGAGAGAGTACCTTCCTCAAATGAAACTAAGAATGCACTAAACACTGTTAAAATCTTTTTCCCCATCAAAAAAAAATCAACAATTACATCTTTAGATTCTTGAAAATGCAGTTTGTGAAATATCTACTCAAAAGAAAATGCAAACGAAAATTACCAATGTACACGAATGTTTTTTTTTTTCCTCTCAGTATTTTTCCTATTGGTTTATGCAAATTTCACAAACTAGTGTTTATAGTAGAAAAATAATACAATAAAAAATAGGTTTCCCCTTTTAACGTTTTAATTTTTTAATTTATTAGTCTGTATTTGCTTGAAATGCAGTATTTTATTATTTTTTATTGGTCTCGATTCTATGTTTTCCCGCATCATACGTCTTTCTTTTTTTCTTTCTTTCTTTTTTCAGGGTTCGTACACTTGATCAAAGATAAAATTCCATGACTTTTCCAAAGTTTTTCCAGGCAATTCAATAAATTTTCCAAAACCATAATCTTTTATAATTGTAAGGATAATATATTTATATAATTTATAAATAATTATAGGATAATATATTTATATAATTTATAAATAATTACTAAGAAAACCTTAAATCTTTTCAAAAATACTTTATTACAGTGGCGGATTTAAGGAGGTGGCTACAGGGGCTATAGCCCTCCCCATTGGTCCTAAACTTATATCAGTAAGATAAATTGTAAAGATTTTTAATACTGCAATAATTTTACAAATTTACATTTACAAACTTCACTATAGGAAAGACTCCAGGACCATCACTTGCCTGGAGAGGGGGGGGGGGGGTTTATTTGAAATAACTTATAAAATATTAGCCAAACTACCTGATTAGCCCCCCCTTGACCAAGTTCTAGATCCACTACTGCTTTATTATGTTCAATTTCAAGCATTTCGCATTACAATTCTTTCAGTTCGAGTAGTTTTCTATTGATGTCGTTATCAATTTGTAGAATTCCAATCTGTTTTTTTTTTTGGCATGGCTACGTAGTGCATTTGACTGCAATAGAAGCATAGCCTTCTAGAAACTACCAGGCCTGAACATGGAAAAGATAAACAATGGTTCGTCGTTCTGGTAGTGCTTGAGCAGCAACATCCTATAAAGAAAGCCTCGGCACTGAAACGTCATACATTGTTACATATTCAAAAGTCGACCAAATTTAGGGCTTATTAGGCAACTCGGATCTGACTGGATCTGAGGCGCGAAGCGTTCAGATCAGGATCGTTGTGACATGGAAGAAGTAGAATTCTACTCCTTCCATGGTTGTGATAGCAGAATCGTTGAGCAGATAATGATAGACATAACCAGAACGAGTCATAACTTAAGATTCCTAAGCTACAGCACCTGGTCCAATGTAAAATTTCGGAACTCTGCATAATCTTCAAAAAAAGAAAATTTTTATGAAATGATGGTTTATTTCATTCATGTTCGTTGGAATTTTTTTCCAAACTTTTCCAAAACTAAATTCTGTTTTTGCCACACTAATTTTCAACCCGGCCTCTTCACACTTGGTTGCAAACCGGTCTAGTGCATGCTGAAGATTATGCGAGAAGACCCAAGGAGGACAAGGCAATCAGCAAAGAGCAACCTCTCCACCAAGCAATCACCCACACAAACGCGCTCACCACCTCTGCTGTCCCTGTTTATCCACTCCATAAAGATAATAAACAAGAGGGGCAACAATATGCACCCATAGTGGAGTCTTGACTTAATGTCCATTCTATGGAAATGAATCACTGCACCAAATTTAGAATCATTTGAAGAAAGGGAAATGGGTGAAGAGTTAGTTGATTGCAAGATTTGAACGAAACAGACAGAAAGAAGAAAAGACAGACAGAAATCATGAGTTATGTAAAAATGTATAAAAATGCAACACACAATGCTCAGCAGTGCATAAAGAACAAACTATGTGAAAAAAAAATTGTTTAGTTTAAAAAGCATTTTAAAGCTCAATTGTGCTCCTATTTTTGTCAAATTTCTTTTTTATTAAATATAGGTTTGTATTTTTTAATTTATTTTAAAAATTGACTACAATTACCCTGTTATGAGACATGCCGAAATGACCCTCTTTATCAGTCGCTTTCTTTATATTTGAGATTTATGCATAAACTCTCTTTTTGGGGGTTCTTTGCCTAAATTAAGTGTGAATTTATAGCCTATTCCCCATAATAATATTACATTTAACTTCTATGATGGATGTAAAAGAAAAGAAGGATGAGACACAAAACCCAGGAATAAAACAAAAATTGAACACAGGGACCCTGAAAAAAAGCTGACGTTTTAGCTGGAGACATCCTTTGTCAAAGCAAAAAGTAAAAGAGCTTTTACTATAAAATTAAAATTTTCCACGGCAATCTGTCCTTCATAGCAACTTCTCTTGTATTTTAAATTTCAAGCTTTTGTATGTTAAAATTCAAATGAAGGGCTAAAGGAGAAAAATTTTACATATAAAATTATATGAAGGAAGTCAATAAAAACCACATGCGTTTTAATGTTCTGTGGATTGGGGATACTGCTTTATACATGCACTGCCAATATATGGCATCTCTGTAAAGCTTCAGTGTCATCACACAGTTTAGTTTTGCATTGGCACGCAATAAAATGACTGTGCCACTTTCCGAGGGTGAACAGTGTAGTGTGATCTTGGTATGTGTGGTCTGAAAGTAAACTAGGAATGGAAGTCCAATGAAGACTCCCGCCGCAGACATCAACATTGAAGTGAACATGTGCATTGTCATGTTGCAGACATTATCATCTCACAGATGACATGGTCTTGTGGCATCCGAAACATGCATTTCTGACCATTATTCCTTTCCTCAAAGTACTCAGTTTACACTCCTCTACCACCCAAGGTTCACTCCAGGACCAAAAATCCTAGTTAAAAATCCTATAGGGAGTGCAAGTGTGCAGTCAATCCAGGGTGCTCTTCAGTCACGTGACTCAAATTGGTTCCAACCAAGTCTTCTCGCTTCTGGATTTAACATTGGTTCCAATGTAGAAATGGAATAAAATCACTTTGTATAACCCTGTGTTTATAACAGTTATAAGATGTGAAATTAATGAGTTCCTCACTGCTCAAGAAGGAGCCAAAACAGTGATTTACACATCTATTGTTTTCCAAAAGAAAGAAAGATCCGCGAACGATGGCATTCTTTCGTTAAGTGATTAAAAAGCGTTCTAATATTAATTTATAAATTATATAACAGTATTAAATGTCTTAATATTAATATAAATTCACATAATAATTTAAGAGATGTCATTTTTACTAGCCGCCCGTTTCAACGTTTCTAGTACATATATTGCGTGGTTCCAATGTTTGGAACAGGCGATCCCATTGCCTAGGCTCTCGATCCCGTCATCGCGCAAATGACGTCAGCTATAACGTAATCACTAGCACTCCCTGTACATTAAAATATAAATCTCTCAGCTGTCAAGTATTATTTAATTTTAAAATTGTTAATTATAAATGAACAGTAAGCATCAGATTCAGAAAATGTTAAAGTAACTCCAGTCGGAAAAAAAAACAAAAAAAAACCGCTACTCATTAAGTTGTCTAAAGATGTTCCAAAACATACAAAAACAAAGTCACAAAATACGAGGGTAGCCCAGAAAGTAATGTACCACAATTTTTTTTCTTCAACAATTATTTATTGAACACAATGAAACTTATACACACAAAAGAATGATGTTTCTTCTACATAATCTCCCTATTTTTCAACATAATCTCCGTCCCATTCTATGGCCTTCCTCCAGCAAGACACAAGGGCGTGTATGCCCTGTCGGTAGCAGTCCTTCCTCCTCCAGAGCTCCGCCAAACCGCTTTCTGATGGCCTCATCCTCTGTGCCCAGCGACTAACCGTACTTCTGTCAACTGCTGATGCTCCATAAACTGCACATAAACATTTGTGAATGTTTCCAACCGTTTCTTGCTCCGCAGTGAGAAATTCAATGACGACACGCTGCTTGTAACTTACATCACTTACAGGTGCAATGCTCACGTACGCTATCTGTTGGAAGAAACGGAAACTTTGCGCCCACACTCGGAAAACTTCAAAGAATGCATATCTCAAGTTCGCATTCATACCATTGTTGGGGATGGAGAAAAAAATTGTGGTGCATTACATTCTGGGCTACCCTCGTATTATATGTCATATCCTTGATATTAGAGGAGCTTCACCGCCTTTTTTTCTTTTTTCCTTCTACTTTTCTCAAAGTTAAATGTAACGGAGAAATAAGTTATAAAATGTTTTCAAAGCATAAAAGTTGTGAACAAGTGTTTAATAACACCGTATTTACCTGATATAACACAGGCTCTAATCTAATATAAACCCCGTTTTATTTGGAAGGAATTTTTTTGAAAAAAAAAGTAGAAAAAGGTCTTCTTAATTTTATTTGCTATATAATAATTTAATATTACTTAGATTACCTATTTGCAATATTTCTATTCTTTATTCACATCATTCTTCGTTTGAACTATCAAGCTGGTCTTCACTATCTATAGCAAATGCTGTTTCATTGTCTTCTTCCCAAAAAGTATCATCCCCACATCTACACAACTTCATTGGAGATACAGCAATTCTTGAATCCTTTAATTATAGAATCACTAAAAATTCTTTTTTACAAATCTAAATTCCACTGTCCAAATTGTGATGCTGATGTTTTTTGTTTTTTTTTATTTTGCCAATTGGCATCATGGAAGATATTCAGACAATAACCAGTCATTGTATTCTTGCTCCAATTAATCTTTAAATGCAGTAGTTGCATACCTGATCACATTTGCTGGAATTTGAAAGATATAAAGAACACGTCTGGAATATCGAATAGTAGTATTTTTATTTGAACCTTCTTCAGGGTAGGGAATGGCTACCTATTTTTTTTAAAAGCACGCATACAGGAAGTGTATGGTTTACTGCAGGATAGCCAGTTACCCCATTCTTTGAACATGTTAGAAGAGGAACTTTTTTTTTTAATTCACCTTATCTCCTTAATGAAACCTTGGGTTGGGTCCTTCTTAAGCTGGACGAAGCCATTGTTGTTTTCCCGAGTTTTCTGTTCGTAATCGGTCTCATAAATAACTACCGTGGTGTCACCCTTGTCAGCTTCTACAACCGATTTCTTTTCAACGCCTGTCGTCGTCACGTAGTCATGTGGATGTAAGCCTTTGGTCATGCCTTGGATCTTTCCTATCTCTTCCACTGCCATTATTCGTGCACTAGATCTTTCTTCTGGTTGCAATTTTAGTAATGCTAGATCAACTTCTACCAGCAAGTTGACAAAGTCATTACTGTTTAGGGGTTTCTGTATATTATGCTTTAATCCTTTGTCCTAAGTGCCTCCTCCTTATCCGTGAAATCAATGGATGTTAAGTTTATAACCTTAGAATGGAACATAAACTTACCGTTTTCGCGTTGCCGGGGTATTTCGTGTCAAAAGTTGGTCTATTTTCCTTGTCATGGTGTCAACCTTCAGGTCCCGGTAGTCATTCCCAGCCCTGAAGAAGAAATTATTTCGAAACGCGTAGGTTCAAATAAAAACGCTACCATTTGCTATTCCAGACTTGTTCTATATATCTTTCAATCTTTAAATGACTTGTTTACAATTAGCAGACTTGTTTACTTTGTAAGGTCATGGCACCTGGAAATGATACCAAGATCTGTATTGAAATTTAAACTAAAGATACTTTTCCACTTTTTAGAAAGAAATGATTTTTGTTCAAAGTTTTATGAAAAAAAAATGCGCAAATCTTTGTTTGCTATTGGCTAGCTTTATTGTGATGTTCATTGATGTGGGTGAAACCAAAACCTCCAATTCTCTGATGCGTGCGATTTCTTCCTTCCCCAACTATGTGAATCTACAAAGATCCCAATTTTTTACTTTCCCAAATTTGGTAAATAAAAAACTAGCGTTATATTCAGGTAAATACAGTTAGTTTGAATGTTTTAATAATATTGTTCATATATTTTTGAACGTTTTTTTTTTTTTGAATTTTCTAAAGTGTGAGCAATTTGCTCCACGTGCGACTAATAATGTGGATTTTTGGCTAGCGACCAACCGCGAGATAAAGAGGTTCTATAGTAAATGAATTAAAGCCAATGTATTTCATTACTTACAAGCAATCTTCATCAAAAAATTTTACTACAGCCAATGGTTTCTTACGAAGACTCTTCATTATATCAGGACATTCAGAATCCTTTACAACCTACAAGAAAATATGTTTATTCTTATGACATGGATACTACAACAAGGGATCCTTATCTAACTGCTGTTTAGATTCTGAAAATTTGGTGTTGCAGATTTATCTCTTATTTCGTGTTATTGTTATAATCGTTTTTATGTTACTTTATTTCCTTTTAATTAGGTAACAAAAATGTATAAACAAACCTCAAAATATAACTGCCAATAAAGAAAAGTAAACTTTAATAATGAATTAATACAACAATTTAACATATCATCTATAGTAAGGATAAAAATTTGGAACTTAATCCAAAACAATTTTCCCATACAGTGCTCCCTCCCAAGTCTACTATGTATCTGTTAAGTTTCATCTAATAATTTACTTTACACTGCTTTATGCATTGTTTCTGGCTGTGTCTTGTGTCTCGTCTATCTCCTATATGGTTCAGGGAATTAACTTCTTGGCAGTTTTTAGAACTATGAACCTTTCTCTAGTGATGTGTGAAATCTGTTATTGTCTTTTACAGTTCGTTTGAAATAAATATTTGAAATCTTTTCCAACTTTTTTGAATAAAGGTATTTTTTTGAAGAAATAATCAATTAAAGAACTTCTTTCTCATCCAAAATAGTTGTTTTTCTTCAAGCCGGCTTTAAAGTAGGTAAGAGAACAAGCAGCCGGCCTAGAACCAGAAGTAGCGAGATACTGAAATTTTCTGTAAATCCGAGCAACACGAGAGCGATGCTGGCATGCTCATCTGTCCGCAAGGATTCAGAACAATCCGTAAACGTTCGAATTTTGCATATGCTGTCAGTTTGGGTTCGAGTTGCTTGGTTATTATCACCGAGAACATGCACCTGATAGTGGAAAATCACGACCGTTGGAGATCCTCCATAGGCCTGTTGCCCTTGCGATCCTAGCGGACAAACTGGTTTGAAAAGTAAGTTAAAGTCTCGTTTATTCACTGTTTGTAAAGATGCTCAATTCAGTTATTTTCACCTGTCATAGGAGTTCTTGCAAGATCTTGTTTTCTTGCTTTATTAATATTATTATTAAGTTTTAAATTCATTTTATATCTCACATTGTATTGTATATTGTTAATTATTCATAAAAGTCCATTTTATAATACAAAGTTTTATTCATTTGGAACTAGTCGACTTTCGTCCTTTCGGACATCTTCAGATTCGTTACAACAGATTTTTAAATTTCTTACATTATAAGTATTTTAATTTTGAACAATATTGGTCTATTCATTGTTAATGTTTTTCCAATTACATTGTTTTCTTTTGATATTCAAGATAGTTTTTCGCTAAATATTTTTTTAAATTTTATTTTATATTTTGTAATTTTATTAGTATATATGGTATAGTCTTTTATTAAGTTTTAATTATATAGTTCTCTTAATCTTTTGTTTTTGCTTAATAATTCTTTTATTTTCTCTTCTTTTAATAAGTGGTTGAAAAATAAATGTTGTCAACTATTTCCATATTTAAAATTTCCACAAGCATACCTTGGAAGCAAGCACCAAAAATTACGTGGCAATACAAGGGAAGCAAAATCATTAACGGTGGTCGCCAAAGGATTGCAATTACAGTAGTGTTATTAATCTTTATTTTGCTGTACAATTATTCGTCTCAAAATAATTTTTAAGATGAGGTAAGCATCCATGAATATTTATTTTATCTAAAACTAGTGGACCCGGGATAGCTTTACTGTTGCTATATATGAGTATATGTATGAATTAAATGAATGGAATAGAAGTCGATATTAAACCTAACTTAACCTAACCTACCTATCGGATTTCATTCAAACCACTCTTAAACACTCCTAGCACCAATAAAAACAAACTGTGAAATTTTCAGCAAAATCGGTAGAGTAGTTTTTGAGTCTATAAAGCACACACATGAACATTACCCTTTATTTATATAGATTATAAAGCACCACAATACATACCCCTATCATCAACGCAACGTATTCTTAGCTGCTGGCCCCATTATATCACTCGACAGCTTTACCTTCGTTTCATTCGCAAATACATGATGCCAGTCCCAGAAAATTTACGAAGATTACAGAGTTAATTAATAAAATAAAATAATAAATTAAGAAAATGGTTATTATTAATTACTATACAGATTTTTTTTTTTTTTTTTTACTGGATGGCAACGAGCTAATTTTAATAATCTATTTTTAAAAAATAAGTTTGCTTAGACACTTGAGAATCCATTCAATTGTTGTCTGCTGCTCCTTTGTAGGAATTAGTTCTGTTGTTTTCATGGAAGTGGATTCATGCTTATTGTTGCGTGGTGGAGAAAAGCAGTTCTGTTAAGTGCATTAATACACACACTGTGTTAACTATGGCGTAACAATGGGATCTTTGTATGGCTATATGCACTCAAATTTTTTTGTATACACGATTTATTTTGAAAGAAACAACATTTCGCGATTTCTTATGTTGGGTCATTCCGTGTCAAATCAACCAATAAATAAATATTTTTGAATCTTTAACGATTCAGATTTTAAAGTTGTTGAGAAATCTTTTTGAGTGATCGACTTTCAAAAGAGTAAAAATTGCACAAATT
This sequence comes from Rhysida immarginata, assembly GCA_023313115.1. Taxonomy (NCBI): domain Eukaryota; kingdom Metazoa; phylum Arthropoda; class Chilopoda; order Scolopendromorpha; family Scolopendridae; genus Rhysida; species Rhysida immarginata. The sequence goes on from JAHWFO010022369.1 coordinate 1,198,370, forward strand.
TAACATTGCTTTGAAATCTTTAAACAGCTGTAGCTCAAAAACTATTTTGCCTAGAGTTCTGAAATTGAAAGCATTCTCTTCCGTTTTAAATGTGCTTTAATTTAAAGGGCAACTGAAGTCAAAATTTTTGATACTATAAGATTAATATAAATAATTAAATAAAACTGCATAATTGCATAATGTATACTTTAATTTCGAAAACTTTTTTGAAATTACGAAACAAAAATCGTGAACTATAGGACTGAGGGGTCGATGAAGCCATATGAGCAAAAGGAGTTTCCAGTCCTGCAGTCTTACCGCTAAAGCCTCATTCATTCAACCGAGGTCAATCCGAGATCAACTCGAAAAAAGTTCTCGAGAAAAATGTTTCAGCCTTGCAATCTTCTGCCTTATGATTATGTTCCTTTTCTTGTCAACTAAACAGTTTTCCAAAATGGAGTAACATGGAATTCTGTGGGAGCGTGCATATTGTCAACTAAAAGATTGCGGCAATTAACAAGATGTAACCAGACTCATTTTCAAGGCAACTCAATTGTTGCTCACTCAAATAGAATCAATAGGATAGAGAAGGGGTGCACGCACTGGTGATGATTTTGATGCTCTCAGCTAAGAAAATTATCATCCCACCTATTAAAACTTCCTATATAGGGTGTCTCAGAATTCATTGTACAAATTTCTAGGCGAGTTAGTATGGGTGATTCTAAGCAAAAAAGTTCATATGAATATGGGTCCGAATTTGAACAATAACTGAGATATGAACAGAAATAAAAATGCCGCCACCAAGATCAACAAGTTAATAATTCAGGTTCTGTAAAGCCTAGATTAATGAAATTTGGAGAAATAAGAGGGTACATAAGACTGTGTATACTGTTAAAATTTGATCGAATTCCAACAAGAAGTTTCCGAGTTACGCAGTCAAAATTGTAACAAGTGCTGGTTAGGTTAGGTTACTCACAAGCAAACACGTGTTATGATGCTGAATGAGTAACTCGGAAACTTCTTGTTGGAATTCCATCAAATTTTAACGGTATACACATCCTTATGTACCCTGTTATTCCTCCAAATTTCATTAATCTAGGCTTTACAGAACTTGAGTTATTAACTTGTTGATCTTGGTGGCGGCATTTTTATTTCTGTTCATATCTCAGTTATCGTTCAAATTCGGACCCATGTTCATATGAACTTTTTTGCTTAGAATCACCCATACTAACTCCCCTAGAAGTTTGTACAACGAATTCTGAGACACCCTGTACATACTACAAGTTCTGCCATGTTATTTTTTCTGGGAATTTTTTCAGACTAATTTTGCTGTAAAAATCTTTTTTTTTTTAAATCTCTCATAAAAATGTCAATTTATATAGAGCTATTTACTAGTGAAATCGAAAAATGACCTGCTCTTTATTTATTTTAAGTTAAAGAATACTAAGATAAAAATCTTAAAGACAAATTATGAACAGAAATATCCAAACAGTTTATTCAGGAATTGGAATAAGATAGGCTATATATAATTTTTTTTAATTTCGTTTTATATTTTTTAACTACAGGAAATTCGTTTCACATATTTCTTTTTTTTAAACAATGTAGATGTGTGTTTGTGGTAAAGAAAAAGTATAGTAGTCTTAATGAGGTTGTATATATCAGTTTGTTAGAGGGGGGAGGGGGGTCTGGTGGGCGCAGCCCCTCAATCTTTAAAAAATAAATTCACTTTCCTTGGTCACATGATCGGTCATCGCGTGATGTGCAGAAGTGAACATTAACCAATACTTATAATTAGATATATTTATGGGCGATTCTAAGCAAAAAAATATGAGATTTTTCATCCCGATTGTATGAGAAATTGATACTACTGTGAGAAATCTACATGGGTGGAGAGCGAAATCATTACAACCAAGTAAATACATAAGAGAATGTTATAAACACATTATTAATATGGTGTTTTCCACAGTTTCTGGCAATGTGATGATCAGGGATTTTCAAAAATACGATATAAATTATTCTTTCCTATTACTGAAAGAGGAAATGCAGTTCCCAGACTATAATCTATATTTAATTAACATCTGGAGATATGGAAAGAAAAAACTCCTTCGTGAACAGTTTTCCAGTTATTATTTCCATTTACTAATAAAGATAGTGCTGGCTTATGAACAAGGAACAGCGATTTAACTTGCTCTCATAAAACGCATTTGATGGCAAATGTTTATATGTCCACAGTGGCTTAGTGGTTCAACGTTAGGACATTAACCCAAAGGTCCCTGGTAGTAAGGTTTCTTTTTATTGTATTGATTTGTTATGTTATAGAAAAAATAATAGTTATTAATTAAAAAATAAAATAGAGGAATCAAAATAAAAAACTGATGTTTCGGATAGAGACTATCCTTTATCAAAGCAAAAAGGATAATTCTCTAAAAGCAAACAGAATATTAGAGAATTATCCTGAAGTCATGAAAGGAGTACTTAAGGACGACTTATACAGGGTGTTTTTGAATTGAATACAGATTTTTTGGGAGATGATAGAAGAGGTCCTTAGAAGTATTTTTTGTCATATGAACATGGGGTCCCCGCAGCTCCGTTTACTTACAATACTGCATTGAACAATCAAATGACACCGGGAAGCACTATGCGTTGGTAGGCCTAGATTATTTTATTTTTAACAATTAACACAAGCAATCTACTGTAATAACTTTTAAAGTAATTGTTTGCAAAGAAATTTCAAGGTGCACATGCTTGTTTGTTGAAAAGTTTTAGGACAAACTTCGTCAAGGAGATTCCATGGTATCCAACCCCTTTGTAAAATAAGATTAGTCCATATGTAAATGAAGCAAATGGCAGTTATTTCGAACAATTACTGGAAAAGTCATACAGTAGATTGCTTGTGTTAATTGTTAAAAATAAAATAATCTAGGCCTACCAACGCACACTGCGTCCCGGGTTCATTTGATTGTTCAATGCAGTATTGTAAGTAAACGGAGCTGCGGGGACCCCATGTTCATATGACAAAAAATACTTCTAAGGACCTCTTCTATCATCTCCCAAAAAATCTGTACTAAATTCAAAAACACCCTGTATATAGTTAGCATAGGGAGTAGTAAGACGGCATTGGCTGAAATACTAGAAGAGAAAAAATGAGAGGACAGGAAATGAATTCGAAGACATGCTGGGATAGAACAAGAAAGAGGACAAATACGAGGTGATAAGAGGGCAGCGAGAAAAATGCGATAGGATAACACACACAGAATTAAAATGACAGAAACTATAAAAGAGGTTGGGAATGATACAGTCGGATCCGCAAATAAGAGCCATTGCCAAATGGAGCTACCAAAGCAGATCCGACTGAAGCCAATGTGTACAGGGACAGACATAAAATGAACAAAGAAGAAAATTATGAATAAACATAAAAATAAAGAAAATAAAATGAAATGAACATAAAAGGGGAAAAACAAAAAAGTCTGAAAGGATTATGTCTAACTGTAAAGATTAGAATTTTGATGCCATCATTTGGTACTGTTTAAGGGTACCTTCTCAAAATTATTTTGATCAGAAACGCTACCTTCACAAAATTATCTGTGTTTATCAATGTACAATTTTTTTTTTTATTAAACTCACTGATAGCTGCAGATCAAATTTCTGAGAAAGCTTAAAAATTTTCACAAATAGCTTTTTGAAATTGTAAATAGATCTTTGATTGTTGTAAAACAATTACATTGTTTAGGTTGCCATGTTATTTTATTGGCATTCAGAATTGTTATAAAAAGAACTGTCGAGTTGAATGGAAATCTTGTATTTGGAAGAAATATTATGTATATTTTTCATTTTTTTATTAAAATACTGTTTCAAATAAAACAACAAAAAGTTATGTTGTTCAAACGCAGGCCATGTAATTTTCTTCACTATTTTTCTATATTTAATTACCCTGATCATAGCCTACAAAATTTAACATTGTTTCAGTCGTTTCATAGCCTATAATGATAGGGAAGGCCTGCCCATTCACACCTCGGCAAAAAAGAAGAAAAATCAAGTAACTTCTATTTAGTTTTAACATTTTCATAATTTGACAACATCAGCGACTCTAACAATATTATATTTTGTCGCTAGGCGATGCTAAATCCTGCTGTTTGCAATTGAATTTCGTGACACCGTTTAAACAATGGAGGAAGGCTTTCTCTTATCAATGTAGGCTATACACTGATATATTAATTTGAAAATTTGAAAATTAAATGCAAAAAAGTAGATTAAGGTTTTTCACATATTATGTAAGCAACAATTTCTTCAATGAATTTGTTTGAATTTTAAAAAATGAATTAGAAAGAAAAACAGGAAGGTAAAAATTGTATAATCTGATTTCTGATATACCATTAATATATAAAACGCCTATATTCAGGGAGTTCTCCATAACTTATTTATGTGAATTACAGAAACATTTTGATTAATATTAGTAAAACAGAGTTGCCTTCAATTGTTAAGCAAGCATTCCCAACATATAATTTTAATAGCATGCTTACTAGTCAAAGCAACACCATTACTGTCTGTGTGCAAACCGAAAACGTCGCAAGGGAAAGATTCAGTAGACCTATTTTCGCTTCAGTTGGAGAAAAATAAATTACAAAATGCAGGTCTCGCCTCTCATTTTGACCGAACCAAGCAACGATATATTTCCTTCATGACATCTTCCCTTTGCCTGCATACATTAACTATGTAGCAGTATCCGTGCAGTCCACTCGCCAAATCACCGGTGACATCAGTTCAACTAATCTGATGAATAACTATCACATTTGGCGAATATATACCTGACTAAATTATATTTATTAAAGAGTGAGTATTGAATGGCCTTATGAGCATTTTTATACGCCAAACTTCAGATGGACAATTTTTATATGGAACATTTTTATTAACTTTAGATTAAAAAACTCAATGTAATTGTTCAATTAGCCTCGAAAATGAGATTATCCTGTGATTCACAAAAGTATATGACGTTTATCAAGACTCCTGAATATCAAAATTAATGCATTAACAACAGTCAAAGTACAAGCGAGTGATACCAACATTTCAAATAACACATCCCACAAAATCAAATCACCAATTTTTTTAAAATGTGACAACTCACCAGGAAAAAAAGAATGGGTCCTATATTAATCAATTATCTGAGAGTGAGATTTTGAACAAATGTTATAAAACACATGATGAGAATCCTCAAATAAAAACATCTTTGGTTCCAGAAATATATAGTGGAAATATTCAAGTCTGGGAATTAGTTATTTTTTTTGTAAAATTTGCAATTTTTCCAGAAAAAATAAAAAGGAAAATTTTCAGTCATGCCTAAAATTGATGATTTTCGCAAACACAAAAATGGTAAATATCATAAAACAGCCATAAAAGTGAAAACTTTATTTAAAGTTTGTTTATTGTATGCACAATTTGTTATTATTATTATTATTAATAAAATCACTGTTTTTCACTTCACCAATATGACATGCTTAATAATTTTAAAACTTTAAATCTGGCTAAAAACGTGAGATTCTGGCTTAAGAAATTCGCTATTGACTAATATATTGGCGATAAAGATTTCAAGTACTGAGCAGGCACTGATATAAGAATTGCTTTTTTTACAGTTATGATCAATTACCTGGCAAGGTTATATGAAATTGGATGCTGAAAATTTTATATAAAATAAAACCGAATCATGCTTTTTAGATTTTATATAAAATAAAAGGTCGTCCGAGACATTCCTATGCTACTTTTTGATGGAATACAAAATAAGAATTTCAAAAATTAAAATTTTTTTTTGAGACACCACATATAGGTGCAAATCTATTTGAAAATGGAGGATGAAATTAGGGCATGGTCTTACAAAATCTAACTACTGACAGCAAATTATTACCAGTTTGTAGTATTGCAAATAAAAAATGCATAATGCAGAATTAAAAATGCGTCTTGCAAAATAAAAAATTTATCTTTTTATGCACCTTTTAATCTCTTATATTTTAGCACTATTTTTAGCTTCCTGAATATCTCCTCAACTGGATTTTAAAATTCTTCCATAAGCTACTTTTTTTTATTTTGCAAAATACATTTTTATTTCTAAAAACAGATTATCGACACAGTCAATTAAGTATCTTTTTAAATTATTATTCATCATGATTTTAAACACAGCATAAATCTTACTATGAAAGTTTTCATTGATGGAGAAAGTCAAGGGCAGCATCCAAAAGGTAGCTTATTAAAAAAAAAACTAAATTGAATAAAATTTCAGGTGACTTTTTAAGTTTGTTGTTTTGGTACTGTAAGCTTGTGTCTTCTCAATTATTATTTATTTATTTATTTATTTTTGGTAATAATACGATAAGGAAGGACAATCATGAACATTTATTTGAAAATTTTGAATGCTGCACATTAACCCATCTTTATCATCAAAATACAAAAATAAAGAAATGAAAAGATGTATAAAGCATCATATAAAAATCCAAGGAATTTAATAGGAAGTGCAAGTGCCTGCGTCTTAGCCGACATAATTTGCGTGCCAAGGGACCAAGAAATTAGGAATGAGGACCGCTGCTTCCAAAACATTTGAATTGTTTCAAACTTAGTGACGTTGAAACAGGCAGTCATAAAAAATTAAAATCTCTTAAAATGTGACTTAACAGAGTTTATATCAATATTAAGACTTTTAATATCATCATATTTATAACAATAATATTGCACTGCTTTTTAGTTTCTTAACGAAAGTAAATAATTATTACATGGACTGCATTTCGTATGTCAATTAACTTTAAGAAGAAAAATTTGAATTATCTTGAAGAATACATTATTTATAAAATACACCAATTCATAAATATTCTTCACTCAATCATGAAATGCAAGTTTTTGAAAACATCTGATGAGTTTAAGCAGGAAGAAATCTAAAGAAAGCCATCCTTCGCAGATCTTTCTTTTCTTTTGGGAAATACTAGAAATGTAAAACATAGTTTCTGCTCCTTTTGGAGCAATCTGGAACAAAACAATTTAATCTCTATATAAAAAACGAATATTGGTATATATGTACGAGATTGATAAACTTCAACATCGTTTGATCAAACACAATGAAAGTTGGCACACGTAAGTGTTTTTTCATGGAGAAGGTTTTTATGCTATCCATTTTACTGTAACTCCCCATTTTACTTTAATAGTATTTTAACTCCCCACTAGATGGCACTGCAAGTGGATAAATAATGTCCTGGTGTAACAGCCCAGGGTATAACCCCGCTCCCAGGTTATTTTATATACAAATTAGAAACAAAGAAATATCTTAATTTAAAGAAATTAATTTCCAATTCATAAAACACATCTTTTGAGCTTATTTATCAGAATGCTGGGAACAAGAAAACAAATCATTTTCTTCATAAATTTTTAAAGATCATTTTTTAGAAAGGAGTATAATTTTTATTAATTGAAAAATATAATTGCAAACTGAAAAACTAATTTTTATCTTATATTTTTAATATTTGATATTTGTATATTTTTTTGATTCCAGCTATATTTATAATATGTATCGTATATTACTCATTTGTACTGATTCTATGATAATTAAAGTATATATGATCTTATAAAAAATATTAGTAAAGTTAAGAGTTAACATAAAAGACGGTAAAAAATATCGTCTCTTATTAACTATTAAAACAAAGGGAAATAAATGAAATGGATGAAGAGAATAAACAATGCTAAATTAAATAAATAGAACAAACACTAAATTTAAACAACATCAATTAGTGGCTTTAAAATACTAAAACATAATTGAAAGTGATGAAGAAGCGAAGGAGAACAACCTACACCTGGGTATATTCTGGGCAGGGGTTAATCTGGGCTGCTACACCGAGGGATGTCGGGTTGCCACCAGCTAGTATCTTATAAGCGTTATCAATACTGGATTATACAAAGTGATTTTATTCCGGAATCGAGAAGATACATTTGGAACCGATCCGAGTCACATGATTAAAGAGCACCCAGGAATGATGTTAAACTTGCACTCCCTAATAATTTTTAACATATATGTACTTGAAGAACAGTCCAAATTTGATAATATTTGAATTACCTCTCCTGGCCACCATCTTCCTCCTTCTAATTTCACCCATACTATAGACCCGACAGTGTGCTGACTTTCCATTTATCTGGAATTAATAATTAGAAACAAAATAACTTTTTATATCGTAAACAATAAGCGTTAAATTATTTAAATGTATATAGGCCACCCTCTCCCTCAGGTATTGTATAATCTCATGGACAATCGGGAAAATATCAAGAAACCTATTCTTAAGCATCAAAATTACCAGATATCCACCGGCTCGAATAAAAACGTGGAGAAATTTCGGTTAATGTTCACTATCTGCACATCGCGCGATGACTGATCATGCGACCAAGGTAAGTGAAATTTTGGTATATGTGTATTTTAGTATTCCATGGCTCATACTAATTCAGGATTCGTTAATACTTACGGAAAATAAAGATAATACTTAACGAAATGTTAACGCACTAGCAGCATATACTTTCAGTTATATGCAAATTCCGAGTTATCCGTCGCTAAAAAGTTGGTTTTCCGGATCGTTACACTGAAAGCTAACATCTTAAGCATGCTACACTAAAAGATTTGGGCTCAAAGAATCCTGAATTAGTATACTGAAATACACTTATATCGAAATTTTTACTAATTTAACCATCACTGCTTAGCCATCTACTGTGACTAAATAGAAAAAGGGGTATAAAGCAGCCCCCCCCAGTCTTTAAAAAATAAAATCATTCATCTTGGTCGCATGATCAGTCATCGCGCGATGTGCAGATAGTGAACATTAATCGAAATTTTTTATGCAATTCATAGCCAACATTCAGATGATGTTTTAATGATGAGGTGTCAATGTGTTCAAAACGAATCGTCTCAAAAGTCTCGATCGCTGAACAATCCTAATTAAGTCTCATCCCTCAGGAGATAAAGAAAGTAAAATCTTCTCCAAGATGTTACACTAATTTCGCAGCTGTGGTCAAATCTTTATCTTCAGTTTCGCATAGACAGAAGAAGGAAAGGGTAGACCATGCAGTTCACCCCCCCCCCCCTCCTCCTCCTCCTCCTCCAAACAATGTAGAAAACACGTCGACTAGAAGGGCGTAAATCTAAAATTATCTTCAAGTCCCACCCTTTCGTTAGTAAAAACAGGAATTAACATTAAAAATCTTGCAGGTATTCATTTCCAATATGCGATCTTCACTTAAAAACTCGCTTTGAAATTCGATACATCGAAAGTGAATACGTAAAAAAGATCAATCATCTGGCCAATTCTTCGTGTTTTAACCTTAAAAACGAAGTCGTCTGGCTCTGATTGTTCGAGAAAAACAAACGTGAATCGCTTTCTAAGTTTTAAAACGCACTCGATGTGTAGAAATCGCGGTGCCGAAATCGCTTAACTAAAATGAAGCTCGTGAAACGAAAGATTAACTTCATAATCATTAGGCCTATAGGCATCGAGTTAGTAGTTCTAGGTCTCTTGAAATAAAAAGAAGATCGTTCCCTCTTGTCTTTTTTTAATAGAATCTATGTTTTTAATGTTTAATACAAACCTGAAGCGATGGCTTATTTATTGAAAAGAATAACAGGTCGGCCAATTTTGGCCTTAATGCGATTGAGTCTCGATAAATACGAGATGGCGTTGTTCATCACTACTATTTCCCTTGAACATCATTACCACACCACCACCACCCCTCCACCCCTCAATTGCAACGCGCAACGCCGATACCTCGCCATGCAATAGGCGCATATTAAGATAGAAAATTAAAAAATAAATCGCACAATATCGTTCAGTTTGAATCGTGAAAAGCAATGGAAGTATTTTATTATTTATTTTATTATTTATTATCTTGAATTCACTTTGATTTATATTTTAATTACAATTGAATGAATATAAATTGTCATTGCCCAATAATCAGCGAAGTCGTTAACTCAACAAAAAAAAAACAAAACTTAAACGAAAACTTTTGCTTGTGACGGTTGAATGTATTAGGACGAGCATTTATTTATTAAAATTAAAACGAAGAGTTGTTAAAAGAAATAACGTTGAGTTTCTTCATGGTAAACGAGTGGAGTGATATTCCGTTAATTTTATCCCGGGAAAACAAAGCATAACTGTTGAAGTGATTATAACGGTAAGCACACATCAAGGATATTTTATATTAGCGACTGATCATTTTTCTTTGTATATGTTTACTATGCTAATCGGCAAAATGAAAGTATTTATAAGGCACAGAGTATATTTTTGCGAGTTGATAGGGAAGATATAGTGGGACAAAATGCACACATGACATTGCCTTAATGGCTTTATACATGCACGAGTGAAAGTGTACAGGGCACTATAGTGCTAAAGCCACATGTTCCCTCTTGCTTCTGTCACATACAAGCATGAACGTTTTGGGATTTGAGCAGCAGCTTGGTGTGTACTGATCGAGATGTTTGATCCATGGAGATAAGTCTGATGTCTGATAACAATTCATGCTGTTAACCAGTAGTTGGTTAATCACTGGTTAATCGTCTATGAGAGGGAGGAAGG
>JAHWFO010022369.1:1209328-1226986 GCA_023313115.1 Rhysida immarginata
GCCCCCCAGTATTTAAAAAATAAATTTATTTACCTTGGTCACATGATCAGTCATCGCGCGATGTGCAGATAGTAAACATTAACCCTGTGAAATATTTAAATGTTATAAATATTCGATCCGGTTAATTTCTACTATCTGACCAAAATCGCAAGCTGTTCGTTTTGCTGCTGTCTGACAAAAATCTCAAACTGCCTTTAAATGTTAGCAAACTGTGACCAATAAAAACAACACTGACCATTAGCCACCTGTAACCGGCCAGGGGGGGGGGAACTCACCCCTGTGACCAAACAGGTTGGGATACATATATTTATCTTGCCTGTGGAGGGGACGTCGTAGACAGAAAGGGCGCAGAAGGACCTAGCTGTCGACCTGCCCATAAAACAAACTAAACAAGGAAGAAAATCTCCAAAAAAGCACAGAGATTTTCCAGGAAAACAGTGACTATTGAGGCCCACAGGACCACGAGTTATGTGAAGCACAAAGCGCCGAGAGTGGTAAAAAGCGCAATTTGAACAACTTGTGATTTTGGTCAGATAGTAGAAATTTCCCTTAAATCCCATTAATTTTATTTTATTGCTCACAATTTTATTTAAAGGGGAAATCTACCCAAAATGAAAGTACAATTGGATGTCTTTAATTTATGTTGCTAATTCACATTACGGCAAAATTTTCTTCAAAATACTCAATAGAAATTAACAAAACGCAAAACATCACACCATTTTTCGCAGAAGTAATTTGTGATGCAGTCGATGATGCTTCATACTGGCTTGGCAGCAAACATAAGAGAGAAATAAAAGAAAATCCCACCTTCCCACTGGGCTGGCAAAGCAGCGAAATGTCTCGTTCTGCCTCCTCCATTGCCCGTGCAAGTAGTCCCCACTGGACCAATATCACCTATAGTCTATTCAGTGAGAGTTTGAATAGGCGTGGTGGAGGTAATTTTTACCAACCAATCACAGTGAACTAAAATCATGCGCTTCATCACTGTGATTGGTTGGTTAAAAATTCCCTCCACAACACCCTTCAAACTCTCACTGAATAAACTATAGAAACATTGTTTCTAGGTGGTGTTGTCTGGACTGGTTGTTGGGTTTGCGGACCGGCACGAGAGAAATGCCAAGGGAAGAGAAATATAATGGCAGCTTAGCATTGATATCAGATTATTGCAGTAAAACTGCATTATAACAAACATAGGCACTGAATTTGGGGGGGGACATGTCCCCCCAATATTTTTCAATGCGCTTTGCAATAAGATTGCATATTCTCTCAGTATCTTTCTTATTTTGGGCATTCTTCTGGATGGGTATACAAAAGCCTCCTCCCCCCAATATTTTCCTGAAATTGGCACCGCTGATAGCAAACCGAAATAAAAATGTGTAGTATCCGAGATTTGTTATATTTGAAGCATTGAAAAGGCGTTTTGTTATCGCTGAGGCTTTCATTGGATCAAGAGTTTGTTATAAAGAAGTTCAACCTCAGATTAACGATTACATTGTAATTGTAAATCTGTGGTTCAACTGTACTTAAATTTCATTGAGAAGGTATGTTTACGTAAAAACACAGAGTACACAGTTAACACAGTTACTAATCACTAGCAATAGTATGTTCACTCTATACTATTGCTAGTGATTATAGTAATATTTTTATTTGCTCAGTGAGCATATTTTTCTGTATTTATAAAAAGTCATCAAAACTACTTTAAACTAGCAGAGGCCATGTGAAAAAAACTTTCGCACAAAAAAGCCTCATTATTTTTTATACTCCTTATATATAGATTCGTAAGGAACAAAGCCATAACGCGATTTAAAATACTCATGGCAGCATTTGTTGGCAATTTATTTTATATTTGCTAGAACTAATGTTTGTTTTTCCCCCTGTGGGAATGAGACATTACCACGCAGTAAAGAGTATACTAAATGTTGACTTGGGTACTAAATAACCTTCACACCAAATTTCATCAAAATTCGTCCAGCAGTTTTTGCGTAATGCGCCCACAGACAGGCAGACGTTTCAGTTTATAATATGTATAGATGAATGTATAGGTACTGCTCATTCCCTAAAGCACTGAGTGTGATGATTTATAGCCTATATGTTGAACCCACGTTTAGCCACATAACACTGCAAAATTTCAACTAAATCCCTTCAGTAGTTTTGGCGCCAACCTCTAACATTTAAACAGAGATACCGACAAACAGACAAAAATCCTAAAAACTGTTATTTGAGCTTCAGTATCATTTATAAATTTAATGTACAGTTTTTGGCTCGCTGCAATTTTATTACCAAAGCTATTTTCAATTTGAATGTTGCCAACATTGATTGGCAGTATTTCCAATCGAAGCGACTGATAATAGAGTTCGTGATCACATTTCTGTTTTAAAAACTGCTCATTTCCAAGTAAATTATCCAAATAAAATTTATCCAAACATTTAATGATGTAAAAAGTTAGAGGACGATAGCAATTTATATCTTCATATTTACATTCTCTTTGCTCTTTTTCACTATAAAATTGTGTTCCGCCATTACTTTTTTGATCACATGCTCCATTAGTTGGCCATGTTTGGATGAAGCTAACCTCACTGAAAGCAGCAAAATTTTTTTATGCAGAATAATCCGAGTAGATGCATTAGCACATGTAGCAATTATACACCATTGTTACAAATACTCAAGGCCCTTCTAGTGAGTTGCTCATGCCCTACTGCTATGACATAATAGTCTTTTATGCCAAGGCCTTGTGTCTAGAAGCTGTTGGCTATGCTGATCTGCTTGGCGATTGTTTATACCCCTTCATGGACTCTCTATATCTTACAATAATGGGGTCGTCCAGCAGGATAAGCTCATTGAGCCCAAATTGTGCAGAAGTAATTTGAGGATCATTAAGAAGAGTACCAATCGTATTGTCAGCTCGCTCCTCAGATATGGGCACTTATAGAATGTGTTAGAGAGGTCCTCTGCAAGCAAGATCTGACACCTGCCAGTACTAGGGATTTGCAATTTGAAGTGAGAACGCTAGCAATCTGGATTCGAAATGTTATCAACGGTCTCCAAACTCTATTCATTGAACCCTGTTTGGAGAACTCGATCGATGCTGCCAATCTAGATTCGTTCCTTCTTACAATCCCTTGCACAAACGTTTTCACAAAATGGAATCCAAGAAATTCATTGATTCGTAATCTGAAGAAGAAACCAAACTTTTTTATTCGGCCTGTGGCTTGAAAACTTGATTGATGGATTTAGATGAAAAAAAAGAAATTCGTCCCATAATATGTGATATACTATCCCTTGCATCTGGCGACTATAATGAACAATTGGATTTGTGAAACTGGGTCGAGATTACAGTACGAGTTGGCTAACTGGATTACCAACGCTGAAGTGCAAGCACTTTGTGGATCCAAAAAGAATCTAATTTCTTAATGAATTCAGTTCATATCTACATTGGCTCGATCTGTAGTGCAAATGGAGTATAAGGTTTTTTCTTACTGCTCTTCATCGGGCCAGAGGGGGCCCGACACATTACTGAGTTGTTTCTAATCATTGTTTAAGTACCAGTGAGGTGTTCCCACATATACACCTCCAGACAGTGCAGTTCTTTATACTGGTGGCGCACTCTGGTGGTGGAATGAAAAACAACTAAGCTATACCGTAGGCAGCCTCCTCAGTGCGAATTGGCAGGCCTGTACAAAATAGATACAAAATGTCAAGGAAACGATATGGAGGTAATTACTGTTGTGTAATATTCCCAGTAGAACAGTATTCAATGTAAGAAACGGGCATTTTGGAAACGGTTTAGAAACAAAATATTGGATTCAGTACAGCCATGCAGTACAACGTGTTTTGGGACTGGTTTCTGGATTCCGGAAAAAATCGCACAATTAGACGTGTGTTAAGCGATAATCTGAAAACGGATATAGATATCTGAAAACGGATTTTGTTATCGGATTAGTGAGGAAATTGCGCCCCGGTTCGAGTGTTCACATGACCCCCTTTCAGTTAGAATATGTAAATGGGCACTGGTACATTTTGGACTAAATGTACGAATTTTATTGTCCATAAGTTGGCATGTATGCGTCTATGCGACGTCCAACATTTTTTGTCTCAAAAACAATGCCCCAGAGAAAAAAAAGAAAGAGGGAAAGGTTGCTTAGATTTGATCCCTCTATCACCCCCCCCCCCCCCAAGTTTATACATGATATTCGAGAATACCCTGTCTAAAATATAGAACCCAACATGGATGCTAGGAGGAAAATGTGTGACCTTGTTCTGCCAATTTAAAAGAAAACTACTACAGTTGTTTTCTTCTTTCTGAGAGTTGTGACTAAGTTGGAAGACTGCATTCATGGTAGATAATCTGTCCAAAGGCAATCTGCATGCTCATTCAATTTATGGCAGCTGAAGGGCATCAGCCAATGGAAATTTTAACGGAAATGAAAACTGTAAACAATGATCATAGTTATTCTCATACAGTTGTGGTTGAATAGTGCAAGAAATTTTGACAAGGAAGGGAATCCACGAAAGATTTGGCCCATCTAAGACTTGCTTGTGTCGCAGCACCAGATAAACTGCGAGACAGTTGGAAATTGTTTACGCAGATATCTTTGGACAGATTGTCACCATTCAAACAATCACTAAGAGGATGGTGGTTCAATTCTGTGTTGACGTAGAGTTTGCCATTGTGCAATGGCTCTGCCAACAACTGTAAGAATTTTACCAGATGGGAATGTGTAGATTAGTGCACCAATGGGATTCGTGCCTTAATGTTCATGGAGATTCTTTTAAACTCTTTGATTAAAAATTGCTTCTCAGCTTCTAAATAATCTTTACGTAAATAAAAGAGGACATCCACCGACTGACTCACTGACTCATCATCGCACAGGAAAATCTACTGAAGCCACTGACTCGAAACTCAGTGGGGTCTTAAGATGGAGAGCGTAGGGGCATGCTAAGACGGGGTTTTTCTAAATTCAGACCCCCTGCCCACCCAGGGGGGCTTAAAGGACTTGCACATTCGGAATAAACGCAGATCTTCGAAATTTTGCAGAAAGGTTCTAGCTACAGTGCCAAAAAAAAGTAGTTTCCCCGATTTTCGATATTCGAATTTTAAGGGTGCGAAAACTGAAAAAAAATCAATTTTCGGGGATGTTTCACAAAATTTTCTGATATTTTGATGCAACTTTGTGGAGAATAAAGATAAAGTAATGAAACTTGGAGGGAAGCTTCTTGGGGATATTTCCAAAAAAAGAGTTTCTGGCTTTTTCGATTTTCGCTTTGTGAGGGGAGGGGGGCATGAGGGCCCAAAGATTGCCCCCCCCCCCCTATGTTTTGTGTTTTTTGCCGTCTAACTCTAATGCGGAAATGCAGAGAGCTTCAAAATAGAGCATGAGGATGTAAAAGATGTATATAAAAAGGGAGCATTTGTTGATTTTTGAAAATCGATCATTAGGGGGGCAGAAAATCAAAAAATTTCCAAAATAGGCCTAATTTTAATGTTTGCGTCCTTCAACCTCCCACTCTGTGGCAAATTCACGTAAGACTTAGATATTTGAACCAAGAATAGTTCACATAATTTGCAAAAAAACTAATTTCTGCTTTTTTTCTTATTTTTCCCCTTTGCCCCCTTATGGCCCTACGTAAAAATATGCGATTTCTCGCAGTTTATCCAGTATTTCGGATTTTTTTCAGTATATTCACATTCAGATATTGCAAAATTTCATCAAAAAAGAGCACGAGCAAGGCCGGGTTTATCAGCTAGTTTAAAGGTAAATTCCACTGAAAAAATCGACTTGATTTTTTTTTTTTTTTTTTTTTTTGCATCATAACATTAATCCAGGTTAATAAAGTAAGTAAAATGCCTTGGAAAATTGAAAATTGGCCGTCTGATCATCCATCCCTTCTCCATTTCCTGCCACAAGAACCTCGGGGAATTTTGTTGCTGCGATACTAGTCGCTTTTTTTTTGTAATTTCGCTTTGAATGATTCTACAATTCGTAAAATTTTGCGAACCTGTTTTATGTCAGAATGCCTTCAATTCGTTCTGTGTAAATAGACAATTGGATAGAAATTTCACGTTTCATTGATTTCCACAATCGGAATCGATTAAAAAACAGTGGATTTTTGACAGCGAGGGAATTGGTATCCAACTCCAAACTGCATTGTGTGCTCAGCTCATTTTAAAGCGTCTTGCTTTGTCTACGCGTCTGCCGTTTTAAACTCAGTATCAATTCAAACAAGAAATTCACTGAAACTAGATCACATACAGAGTGAGCCAGAAAAAAAGATTCATTAAAATATTCTAAGTTCGATGGGTATGGTCCAGTGGGAGTGAGAGGTGATGTGTATGGTACTTAACCGTCTTACGCCACGCCATTTTTTGGAAGGAAAAAGTGATTTCTGTAATAACTCGGGAAACTTTTTTTTGTAAAGTAATAAATGATCTTTTTGGACCAAAAATTTTTATAATAAATCGGAGATATTTGTTGGTTTATAGCATTTATTTTATTTTCATATATAATTAATTCACTTTTTTTGAAAAAATAATAGAAATCGTTATATAATGTCACAGAAATGAAATACGCAGTTTCAAAATTTTTTCAGAATTTATAGGTGGTTTTATTCATGGCAGAAGGGTGAAGAAATTTTTAAAATATGTTTGTAAGTTATTTTCTATGAATTTTCATTTGAATTTATGTCAAATTGTAATTTGAGCTCGCTAACGTAAACACGTCATTTGATAGCATCAAACAGCTATCGCGTGCATTACCCATGTAACTAGCTGCCCCTATTACGAGCAACGGCGCGAAGTTCAAATCTCCTTTGTTCTCTTAGCAAGGTTGATGACCTAATGTAATGGCGCAGCCAAAAGTGACGTAGCGATGGGGGGGAGGACGATTGCAAGGGCTCGGTTTTCTATTGAAATACTATAATATTTTCTAATTCCATTTAAAAATAATTAAGACATCGAAAGCAGGAGTATCTTCTATTGCGTTTTGAATTGTTTTTTCCCGTTCTGGACTGCGGTATTGTGTAATGGAGGTGTCAGTGCACGCAAAATATGAAAATTTTCTCCTTTTATGCTCCAGTGCTCTGAGTAAGTCTAAATGTCATTTTTTTTTTATTACACTCTGATAAATATTTCTGCCTATTGCTAGAAAATAAATGTAGGGGTTGAAATATACAAGCAGTTTGAGATATGTAGCTGCATAAGAGATTTATGAGATATACATCGCTATTTTGTCGAGTTGCAACGCTCTACATTATGAGAGCAGCATGTTATAAATACTTTATTAAACATCTAATGCGTGCATGTGTCTAATATTAAACAGATAATTTAAAATAAGGTTTCTATATTATATATATAAAAAAATTGACGATAAAGTGTCAAAAGTTTTAACGTTACTGAGTTTTAAATTTCGAGCTGCGTGCATCCAATGGCCAATTCTGATAGAGAGGCCAGAATTGGAAGTTCCCGGTTCGGGAACGTTAATCACCTGTAATTGTCAATCCTTTGTTGCAACAATGTAATTTTTTTCTTTCGTGAAATTATGGTTGAGAGAGTTTTTTTCAATAAACCATCATCTCCTATTTTTGAATGGACATGTCTCTTGTTACATTTCCTTTCACTGATGAGTGACCCCCATTGGACCGTACCCATTGAACTTAGAAAACTTTCATGAATCCTTTTTTCTGGCCTACTCTGTATAAGGTTGAACTAGATGCTCTTCCAACTCTAAACGGTCTTGGCGTTCTTCAAGAACAACGACCGCAGCAGCATGTGCTAAACGCTGAAGGAATGAGGTAGGCCTATCTGCTGTGCAGGCAGGGCACACACCGCCCTAATGTGCATACGCTGACATGGTAAGCAGAAGATACCGTTTCATGGTTTAATGCATAGGGCTGTATATCGCAGAAGTTGCAGTAGCATTTAATTCTGCTAATGGCCCTTCTATGTCGCTGTCACTGTTATCAAAATCGCAGTCACTATCAGTCTTGTTTCATATTCTTAGTCAGGGGTCGCGCTGCTGATCGCCACTTTGTCCAATGGCCCCCAAAAAATCGAACTGACAAATTTTATTTAGAAGTGGCGAAAAAAAATCATGTTTATATCATAATTTTCCTTAATCGTCATTCTCACCTGGGGCTATTCTTGAATTACTTCTAACTTGAAGTTTAAAATTATTCGAATCATTTACGTTGTCCGTATTCGACATTTGGGCATTGACATCTGCATTAATTGGGATCATTGTTGCCAATTAGTAGATATTCCAATAAATTTTGTGGATTTTACATAAAAATTATGCAAAAATCTCTGAATTTAGTGGATTTAATTTCATTTGTACAATTGAATTCAGTGGATTATTTTGCTCGGACTTAGAGGGAAAAACTTTTCTGAATTGGCAACACTGGTGGCTAAAATAATACGAAAGTGGCTAAAAAATATGAATAACGAGAATGGCTAAAAAAAGGTCTGATAATAGCAATAGGTAGCGTCTTTTATTGTGCGTTCGATGACGTTTCGAGAATCATCTCATCTTCAGGAACTTAGAAGGGCTACTTAGTACTTAGTAGTCGTTCTAAGTTCCTGAAGATGAGATGATTCTCAAAACGTCGTCGGACGCACAATAAAAGACGCTACCTATTGCTATTATCGAACCTTTTTTTCTCGTTATTCATCACACAGCTTTACAGACCCTAAAATGCAGATTTTAAAAAATATGAAAGTGGCTAAACAGTGGCTACAAAAAAATAAATAATTCCAGAACCACCCCGATAGTCTATTGCGATGTCCAACTGACAGCTAACCGATAGCATCCAATTTCGAAACTCCTTCACACTTCTCCGCAACTTATGACGTAACAGTTGCCGAAACATGGCGCCAGTGTCGATCGCAGGGGGAGGGAAAAAATGAAAGTTATTTTTATATATTTTATCAATTTTGAGTTCGAATTGAAAATTTTTATACATGCTGCGTTGTTATTGAGACTTCCATCTTTCATTTTAAACAAAGTTGTTTTGAGTGTGGAGTTTACCTTTAAGATATTTAGGATAAGATTAAGAATAATTTTAAACACTTTTGGAATTGCGATTATACTGCTAACAAAATATAAAAACATTTGGCATATTTTAGGAAAGGAAATGCGGCGTACTTACTCCGATTCTTCACTTAACTGTGAAATTAAGGGTTCTTTTCCAAACTCTGGTGTACATCTTAGAACAAAGGGCAAACCAACATCTGAATCAGTTTGGATGAAAACTGCCGAGGAAGGTAGAAATTTATTTACAATTTTTCTTGAAGAAGAAATAGTAAAAAAAGGTTTGGAAAATCCAGAAATTGACGAAGGCAGTGGTGATTGCATTCCTCTTAATACAAATTTAAGGTAAAAGGAAGAATATTGTTTTTCTGCTATTCATCTCGCCTATTAACCTCGATGTACCTTTCATTTTGCATTAATTTATTCTTATCAGGCATTCGTATGGATATAAAACCCCACAGTGGTCTACAACAGGGAGAAAATTGAGAAAATTAGCTGACGAGTTTGCTCGCTCTTACGAGAGAAAAGCGGTCTATCAACAAGCAGAAGCAGTAAGTGCAAAAAATTGATTCATTGCAGTCATTGATTCATATATCCAATTCTCTATTAGGCATGAATATAATAAGAGTTGGATTCCAGATTACTCATCAATTTAGAATTTTCATACAAATTGCTAAGAAAGAAAAACCATTTGGCCCACAAGGTGGCCATCATTCAGTTAAATACAAAATCCAAAAGAAAGAGAAAAATCATTATACAGGGTGATTCACAAATACTTCAACAAAGTTTGGGCATTTTGTTGGGTAGGTCAGCTTGAGGAAAAGATGTCCTCTGAACATAGGTCACACTGCAATTAAGTACAGAATTACAACAGATCAGCGTTTTTATAGTGTAGTAGCAAATAGATGAACAAAATACATGTTATAAACTTATGATTAAAATTTAATTTAATAGTTTCTTACCAGAAAGCATAAGAGAATGTAAGATTTAGGGTGTGTCTAAAAAGTCCGACTAATCACGAAATTTTGGAGCCAACAGTTCAGTCACTGTTGAGCCCGTCACAAAGCTCATTTTGGGGCCAACAGTGACTAACTCGAAATTTTGACTATGTCCGATCGATGCGGGAACGATGCAGGCATACCCGCATTTTAAATTTTCTTTCGATTCAGACGACCCTCGATTCATAATGCGACCGGTCGTGCTAATCGCAATTGGCTTTGGATTACCGGTCGCAATTAGCGAGATCCGTCATGTTATGAATCGAGGGTCGTACGAATCGGGAGAAAATTTAAAATGAATAAAGCCAGCTACATAGTCCTGCATCGTTCCCGCCTTCGACCAGACATAGTCAAAATTTCGAGTCAGTCACTGTTGGCTCCAAAATGAGCTTTGTGACGGGCTTTGACTGGTCGGACTTTTTAGACACACCCCTAGTATAACAGGTACTCAAAGGGAGATCATTTTAAGTGATAAAATATACCGTAAATCTTCTACTAGCATGCGAATTTTTTTGGCCTAAAAAAGCATCTAAATTTGCTGGGACGTATTATACAAGAGGATAAAAATCAGCCCTCCGACAACTGCGGCCGGAGGAGATTTTGTCCTGATAACATTACCGTATATTATACATTAATTACATTGCATATTCAGTGTCCAGTTCATTATACAATAAATTAATTCACTTTTTATTCGAATTTCTCGTCGCCAACATCTAACAACATAGAAAATAACTTCCAAAGATCGATATAAACTCGCTTTTATGGGGCAAATGTTCCAAAATTAAATTGAATTTGAAAGACCTGTTCGAAGACACAGATGAATCAGATTTTGAAGGTTTTTGAATATTAAATATCCAGACTATTTAAAAATAAAGATTTTTTTTCTGTATAAGTTTGCACATTTTATTTCTCGCGAGGAGTCAAAAATGGGGGTCGCATTATACAAAAGGATAGGATTTTTTGGGCCGAAAAAGTGGAGTCGCATTAAACAAGGGGTCGCTTTATAGTAGAAGATTTACGGTAAGACAACAAAGTTTTGAAAATGTGTGTAGCAAATCCATACATGCAATTACCAATAACGATGCAAAAAACAGCCCATTAGCATTGACAATCACATTCTGGTGAACAGTTATTCCAGTGGTCTTCCACCCCCTTAAAAGTTGGAATGCCAATTGTGCTTTTAAATAGATTTATTGTGGTCGCTGCAATGATATACGAGTGAAATGTTTTTAGATGAAAAACGAAAGGAAAAAATCCATTACCTGGATTTGAATAAGGGAACACAAGTCTCTAGCTCATTGCCTCTACTAACTGTCATGAACACTGATAAAACAATGCTGTCTTAAGTAGTCAAAGTAGTCATACACTTCATGCTAAAAGAATGGGGTGACATTTTTCTATGAAATTTGCCTTTAAAATAATGTAAGGGCATTGTTAATCTTCATTTATTCTTTTATTTTCCTCACAAGATTTTTTATCCGCGCGCAGTTTGCACGGTAATTAGTTTCAAATTCAATTAATATTGTTGCAAAGCTCACACATTCAAATTGTTTCGTGTGACCAACTCACATGTTCTTTATTTATAGTTTGATAAAAATTATTGCTCAGACAACAATGGTCAGGTGACTTTTCAGTTCCGGTGTGTGTTTCAGGCGGTGCCAACAATGCTTAAAAGTGCAATAACAATGCAAAAGTGTTTCCCTGACGAACTCACATGGTCTCCTTTATTTATACGTTTGATAAGCAACCAGATTGAAGACTTCACAATGCCCTGTTATTCCGTCATTTCTTTTAGAAAAGTAATCTTACATGGATATTTCTATGTATGAAATTTAAGAAGAATTTTCAAGGTATTGTACAGGGTGTGACAGAAAGGTTCATCATATTTCAAAAATCTTTATTAAAAAAAAAAAAAAAATTAAGATACAGAGATGGGCAACATATTGAAATGTTTATAATAATCTTAAGTTTTGCTTATAAGTGTTCGACGTGTCCTCCTGCTGCACTACACAATTCTGAATTTATTTAGTGGAACAAGAAGTGAATCTTTTTCTCTCTTGTCTTCAAGAAAATTCTTTGTTTTTATAATTACTCTGCAGAATTTGTATTGAGACATGGCCACTAAAGAATGATCTCTAAGGCTGATGTGGAGGCTAGGCTTTTGCATCATTGGTCTTTTTAAGGCACACAACATTGAATAACTTTGACTGGAAAATTTAGTCTCTGGGAGAGGTGCCGGAAACTGTGGACAAAGATTAACCAAACAACACAGGCGAAACCACTATTCCACGTATGTACATTTCGGGGCGAAGCCACCTTCATCATCGTGATACACAACATCTGAAACATTTGATCACATCAAAAATAATCTGGTATGATACAGTATTAGGACTCAGCCCAGCTTTTATAGTGAGAAATTTTACAAACAATCCAATCAGGTAAATTTATACAAAGACCAATTCAGTTATCAGAAACCAATTAAACTCCAGAATGTCAACAACCAATAAGATTGAATTTACTTTTTCTTCAAGAGATGCTTGGTCACGCACTTCCAATCAGTGACCATCATTGGGTCTGAGTCACCGTTGAGTTTTCTTGGTTCTTCATTGGCAGTTTCAATAGATTCGAGAAAGTTCAGCAACTTGAGATTTTTCGTGCAGTGAAGCAATTTAAAGCCCTTCCGGTCATAATCATGTCTGTTGTCAATAATATGGTCCGCAAAAACTGGAACCTCCAAATTTTGCGTTTTTAATAATGCCAAATTCTCTTTAATTCTTTTGTTTATGCCTAGTTTTGTCCGTCCGTAATAAACATGAGCCACATGGTAATTTATTTATTCCAGGTTTATCTTCAGTAGGGATTACGTCTTTCGGTCCACCTAAGAGTTTTTTGAGGGAATTTTCGCTTTTGTAGGCAACCGTAAGCTCGAAGTCTCTTGCGATTTTTTTAAAAAAATTCCCAGCATAAAATTCACTTGTGAAAAAGAAGAAAACCATAGACTGCCATTTTTGACATCTTGATTTACCACATTAACAACCGGGTGAGCTTCGATATCTACAGGAAGAATAGTTTTGTACCCAACTTTATAAAGGAAGGTACAAACCACTGCCACGCACGGAAGATAGCAGCGTTCCACCACATGGTTCGGAGAGCCTTACAGATTCCGTTAAGCGAAGAAAATCGTAGAAATGAATTGAATACAATTAAAAGTTTCGCCCACCAAAATGGATAAGCTACACCATAAATAGAAAAACTCCTCAACATCTGAACCACTACCACACTCCAGGATGAAAAGGACAAGAAGCATATTTTCGTCTTACTCTTTAATTTACAGTTAAATAGGGGTTTTAAAAAAACTTGCAAGAGACTTTGAGCTTACGGTTGCCTACAAAAGTGAAAATTCACTCAAAAAACTCTTAGATGGATTGAAAGACGTAATCTCTACCGAAGATAGACCTGGAATATATAAATTACTATGTGGCTCATGTGAAAAAGTTTATTACGGACAGGCGAAAAGAGGCATAAACAAAAGAATTAAAGCGCATTTGGGGTGTATTAAAAACGCAAAATTTGGAGTTTCCAGTTTTGCGGACCATATTATTGACAACAGACATGATTATGAAGGACTTCAAATTGCTCCACTGCACGAAAAATCCCAAGTTGCTGAACTTTCTCGAATCTACTGAAATTGCCAACGAAGAACCAAGAAAACTCCTCAACACAGACTCAGGCCCAATGATGTGGCCAAGCATCTCTTGAAGAAAAAGTAAATTCAATCTTATTGATTGTTGACATTCCGGAGTTTAATTGGTTTTCTGATAACTGAATTGGTCCTTGTATAAATTTACCTGATTGGATTGTTTGCAAAATTTCTCACTATAAAAGCTGGGCTGAGTCCTGACTCTATATCATACCAGATTATTTTTGGTGTGATCAGACATTGTGTATCATGCTGATGAAGGTGGCTTTGCCTCCTAAATGTACATACGTCGAATTAAAATATTATTGTGGAATAGTGGTTTCGCTTGTGTTGTTTGGTTTACCTGGAAAATTCTTAAAATTTTCAGAACTTAATGCCTATGTATTCATTTATTCATGCAGAGCAGCATGGTAATTTTTTAAGGACAATGTTTTTTTTTTCGTGTTAACTTGTTGAATGTACTTAAATTAGCTTTCAAGTTATCACTATTTTACTATAAATTGAATAATTATACAAATTTAATGATTTATTTATTTTTTCTAGGTGAACATTCAAACTGTTGGACGAAGTGAATTCTTTCAGTTGTTGGATGAATTATTCAAAGGTGGCATTTCAAGAGAACGCATTATAGCGCTTTTCTTCTTTTGCAGTGACCTAGCAATCCGAGTTTTACATCAACAGAAATTGCATTATTATTGGCAATTTGTTCAATGGTCTTTAACATACATTTCTAGCGTTATCTCCCAATGGGTTTCCAAACATGGTGGATGGGTCTGTTTATTTTTTGCATTGGAAGAAATAATCTCTCTCAGCTAACCTAAGTAAAATTGTAACTTTTTAACATATTTCTTTTTTCTTACAGGGTGCTGTTCTTAGTTCATCCATTCGATATGCCACGATGGTTTCTGTAATTGTGGCATCAGTTGCTGTAACTCTCGGCGTATTAATTTATATAAAACGAAATAAGTGACGACTCTGATATATAACGAAAATATGACGAAAAGTCGGTTTTTATTTCTTTTTTGAAGTTATTTTGTTTTATAATGACATTAAAGACGCTATATTGAATTTACACATGTTTTTTATATTTTTAATAAAATATTTTCAAAACCATATTCGTGGTCTCAGGATCTTGTATAGCTAATATAAATCTAGAGGAGATGAGTCTAGATTTAAGTAGGGTGACCATATTTCCAAAATGAAAAACCGGGACACCGGAGAAGAGTGATCAGAAGTTGGTATCATGTGACAGGAAATTGATGTCATGTGACTGGAAGTTGTTGAATTTGTCATAAGGGTCGTACAAATGAAAACAAAAATTTTTGTAGGGGGGAAAAAAAGACTGCATGTAGGATCGTAAGTTTTTGTTTTCAACAATTGCGAAACCCCACGTGCAAATTGAATAATAGGTTGCAAGTGTTGCATCATGTGAGAAAGAACGATAGTTCGCGCTTCAATGCTCTGCGAGTGATCGCTTCGTCCAAACAACAAAATGGAGTCAACGAAACAGAAACAGAGAGCAGTAATTTGTTTTTTGACATGTGAAGGAGTTTCAGTTTCTGAAATTCATCGTCGTATGCAGAACGTCTATGGAAATGACTGCCTAAACTTCACTCGTATTTGTACATGGAGCAAGAGGTTATCGGAGGGACAGTCATCATTGTAAGATGATCAACGACCTGGACAAGCAAACCGTGCCATCATGGACGATTCCAAAGCCAAAATTAATTAAAGGAAAACAGAAGAGTGACAATCGATGTCGTGGTTGCTAAAACTGGCGTTAGTTGTGGAACTATTCACTCCATTATCAGGAACCAAGTGCACTACAGAAAAATCTGTGCACAATGGGTCCCGCATCATTTGACATCAGAACAACTTGGAGTTCGAATGGTCATGTCCCTGCAACATTTGACTCGCTATGAAGAGGAAGGAGAGAGTTTTCTCAACAGAATCGTTACAAGGGATGAAACTTGGTGCTTTCATTTCCAGCCCAAAAGCAATCGCAAACAGCATAGGGAATGTGATGTTGAACGTGTTTTTTGATCGCAAAGGCCTGATTTTACTGGACTTCTTGAAAAAGGCACCACAGTTAACGCAGCATGGGGAAACCTTGAAGGCACTGCACGCGGCCGTCAAATGCAAGCGTCCTGGACTTCTTACAGAAGAAGTGCTTCTTCTCCACGACAATGTGCATCCTCACACCTCGAAAGAAACGGTAGACCTCATCAAAAAGTTCAACTGGGAAGCAATGCAGCATCTGCCTTACAATCCTGACGTATCCCCATGTGACTTTCACGTGTTTGGGGATCTCAAGAAACATGAGAAAGGCCGCAGGCTTCAGTCGGACGATGAAGTGAAGGAAGAAGTTTTGGAATGGTTCCACATGCAACTGAAAGACTTCTTCCATAAAGGAATTACACGACTCTTTACACATTGGGATAAATGCCTTAACGCATTTGGAGAGTATTTTTAAATTACTTGTGTTCACTTTGGATAAAATAAATAATTTTCGTTTTCATTTGTATGACCCTTATACTTATTTTTTTTTCTTCAATTAATTAATAAATTCAAATAAATAAGAACTCGAGAGTTAGAAATTCTTGTTTATAGTACTCAAGAGTTAGATCTATTTATTTAGTTATAGTTAAAGTGTAACAGTCAAGTAGATAAATAAATACATTTAACCATTAATACGAGGGCATATTGAAAAGTAATGCCTCCATGGCTGTAACTTTTTTATTTTTTAACCGATTTTCAAAATTGTTTTTGTATCTGATACTTACATTTGCCCTCTATGTAATACACTATTCACTTTTCGACATAGTTCCCATTCCTTTCCACGCATTGTGCCAACGCGTCGCTAATTGGGTATGTTCATTAATGAAAAAACGCATTCTACGTTTGCATTGTGAAAGGGAATAGAAAAGATATATTGGCTTATTTTTCAAAGTTCTGAATATGTTCACTATGTGAAAAGAGTAACCCATTTTTTATGACAAAGTATGCCCGATTTCTTCCAGTCTGCAAATTTCTCATCCATTTTTTAACGTTGCTTATTAGATTAAATAATATTGAATCATTCGCCTCAACACCTCTTTCCTTCAAATACTGGCGTTCCTTCGATCTTATTCCGTGTAGGTGGTTGTATTAACAGCATCACTAAGAGGATACACTAATATTTGAAATCGTTCTTAGCCATTTAGAAAGATAATCATAGGCAGTTATGTAAAATTCTCTGGTTTCTTGTTTGAAATTAGATGAGGCTGAATATGATATTTCATCCCTTTGTAAGTCAATTTTTAAATTAAGTATAAGAAATTCTGCATTGCATCGCTCTTGGAGCATGTGCAGGATATCCTGAAGTATCGAATAAACTTCGATACAAAATTTTCTACCCCCTCAATCTTTCTAATGCTATTTTGGAATATATGCAACTGGTCGTGAATAAACCAGGAATATGCTTCACTTAGTGGATCCTTAAAGAAATTCAAAATTCTTTTCGTTCTACTGCTGAGAACAATGCCAACAAATGTGTATGCGAATGAGACAAAGCAGGACCGATATCTTCAAACTTCTGTTCATCGCCAACGAACATCAACTGCTAGAGACTTGCAAAACGATCTGCGTGCGGCATCTGGAGTGATTGTTTCTGACCAAACAGCCAGAAACAAACTATGGGAAGGTGGTTTGAGAGCCAGAAGGCTGAATCGTGTACCTCATGTCACGCACCTACACTGAGAAGCCCGACGTCGGTTTACCCAACAACACATCGACTGGCAGCTGCGTCAACAGCAGTCTGTTCCCTTTACAGACGAGTCCAAATTTCGCCTAACTCGTTGTGATGGACGTCAACATGCGTGGAGACGCTCTGGAGAGAAGCGACAGACAGACGAAATGGGATGTGGTTCAGTCATGGTTCGGGGGGGGGGGGGGGGGG